>PVIU01002854.1:36616-160080 GCA_004026605.1 Ondatra zibethicus
TTCTTGAGTTCTTTGTATATTTTGGAGATCAGACCTCTGTCTGATGTGGGGTTAGTGAAGATCTTTTCCCATTCTGTAGGCTGTCGTTTTGTCTTGTTGACTGTGTCCTTTGCTTTACAGAAGCTTTTCAGTTTCAGGAGGTCCCATTTATTAATTGTTTCTCTCAGTGTCTGTGCTGCTGGGGTTATATTTAGGAAGTTGTTCCCTGTTACAATGCGTTCAAGTGTATTTCCCACTTTCTCTTCTATAAGGTTCAGTGTGGCTGGCTTTATGTTGAGGTCTTTGATCTATTTGGATTTGAGTTTTGTACATGGTGATAGATATGGGTCTATTTTCATTTTTCTACATGTTGATATCCAGTTATGCCAGCACCACTTGTTGAATATGCTTTCTTTTTTTCCATTTGATATTTTTTGCTTCTTTATCAAATATCAGGTATTTGAAGATGTGTGGATTGATATCCGGGTCTTCTATTCGGTTCCATTGGTCCTCCTGTCTGTTCTTATGCCAACACCAGGCTTTTTTCAGTACTGTAGCTCTGTAGTAGAGTTTGAAGTCAGGGATTGTGATGCCTCCAGAAGTTCTTTTATTGCATAGGATTGTTTTGGCTATCCTGTTTTTTTTTTTGCTTTTCCAAATGAAGTTGAGTACCGTTCTATGATAGGTTTTCATACAGCCCAGGCTCTCCTTGAACTTGCGATCTACCCAAAGGTAGCCTTGAGCTTCTGATCCTCCTACGCCTCCTAAATGTAGTAATTTACAAGTGGACACTGCCATTTTGGCTTTTTGATTTTTTTTTTAATTTTTGTTGAAGGTATGGTTATTTTATTTAGAAGCAGGCTCTCAAAAACTGGGAGAGTGGGGAGTACCTCAGAGTCTTGAAATGCTGGAAAATTAGCTTTTGCAAAAAACTTTTCTGTAGGTTTACATTACTCAGAGAAAGTATCTCCCTTGCAAAATAAACTAAGCGAAACCAAACCAGAACTTTTCCAAGTCCTTGTTGAAAAACACTGAGTTTAGTCAGGAGGTCAAACAGGACAAAAAGCAAAGTTCAACGCCCTCCTCTCTTACGTAGGGATCCTACTGCTGTGATAAACACGGTGACCAAAGCAGCTTGGGAAAGAAAGGGTTTATCTGGCTGACGCCTACACATCATAGGAACTTGAGGCAGGAACTGAAAAAGCTGGAGAAACAGCTGTTTTCTGACTTGCTCATCAGCCTGGTTTGTTACACACCCGGGACCACCGGCCCTGGGGAGACATTGGCCCACAATGAGATGGGACCATCCACATTTAAAAGTGATGAGAAAAATGCCCCCTACCCCCCACATGCTCACAGGTCAATCTGGTAGAGGCAGTTTTTTTTTTTTTCACTTGAGGTTCCTCTTTCCAAATAACTGTCAGGTTGATATAAAGCAAACGAACACACCACACCCTCCACAGACTCTTCATGGTTCTCATACCATCTGCAAGCCCACTTTTAAAGCACACCTCTACCAACTGGCATTTTCAAAACTACATACTTTGATTTTTTTTTTTAAAGTCCATTTTAGAGTGCTCCTCAGTGCAGGCTTGTCAGGCTGGTTTTCTTGGTGAGTTGGCTGCAGGTAACATTGGATGATCCTTAAGATCTCTGGAGTGTCAGAACACATCTTTGTAGTTACCAATTGACCCAAGAGGGCAACAGTATCTCTCACCAAGTGGTTCTAAGAATTCACTGATGAATCCTTCCTAAATAAATTACTCCAAGTGATTGAGAAAAAGTGTTATTTCCATTTTTTGTTTGTATTATTTGCATGTCTTGGGTTAGACTTCTGTTTTGTTGGCCAGAATAGCTGGTCCTCCAGCTCCAGTGGAGTCTCCTGTGTCTTCCATCTCTCCATAGGAACTCATGGATTACAGACACACACTCTACAAAGCCAGATGATGGCAGTTATGTAGAACTTGTCAGGTTATGCCAGAAGGATATTGAGTGAGGTCTCACTGTGACCAGGACTTATTCTAGACCCTAGGAGGCTTCACTCCCTGCAGCCAGGCAGCTTCCTGCTTCTGGTAGGAGAAGTGATGCAGTTTCACGCCATGCAGGGTGTTGCAGGTTTCTGGGATCTATGACTCCTTGACTCATTACGGAACTCCTTGGAGCACTAGCCACAGAACCAGGCTGACAGTGGGGATTTCCAGCCCATGTTTTGCAACTATAACCGCTTCATTTGTAACAGAGGCAATTCTGAGTCAGAAACTTCCAAAAGGCAGTGTTTTGATGCCACTAGGGTCTTCCTGGGCAAGAGACTTCCAAACATTTCATTTTTAGGGGCTTCTGATGAAATTTAAAAATAGGATTAAAGCCTTGGTGATATATTTTAAGTGGTTGATTTAAAAATGAAAGTGGAATGATAATGAGTTCTTTGTTTTAATAATGTTTTTATTATCCTTTGGTAATTTTGGTTTCTCTGCAGTTTGGGTGCCTGTCCTGGAACTAGCTCTTTGTAGACCAGACTGGCCTCGAACTCACAGAGATCTATTCTTTGGTAATTTTATACATGTATACAATGTATCTTGATCGCAACTATCCCTCCTACTTATTCAATATACTTCCCTGTTGTAGTATGTTTTTTACTCTTTTGGCTTTTTGGGGGGCTCATCACCCAGCTACCAAATAAATCACACATGGAGGCTTATTCCTAGTTATGAATACCCAGCCATAGTTGGCTTGTTTCTCACCAGCTTTTATTTATTTATTTATTTATTTATTTATTTATTTATTTATTTATTTATTTATTTATTTATCTTGAGACAGGGTTTCTCTGTCCTGGAACTAGCTCTTGTAGACCAGGCTGGCCTCAAACTCACAGAGATCCTGCCTCTGCCTCCCGAGTTCTGGGATTGAAGGTGTGCGCCACCACTACCCAGCTTTCACCAGCTTTTCTTAAATTATCCCAACTACCTTTTGCCTCTGGGCTTTTCCCTTGTCTTCTGTATATCTTACTTTCACTCTTACTCTGTGACTGGCAGGGTGGTTGGGTGGCCCCTGCCATCCTCCTCCCCTTGTTCTCTTGTTGCTCCTCCTTTTCCTTGGTTCTTCTTCTCCTTCTTCTTTTTCCTTTTTTAATTAAGAATTTTTTAACAATATTTTCTTATTTTAAATAGCTATCCCTGTTCCAACTCCCTCTTCTCCCCCTGCCGCACCCTCCTCCCCCTCCCCATCCACTCCTCAGAAAGGATAAGGTTTCCCATGGAGAGTCGACAAAGTCTGACACTTCACTTTGAGGCAGGACCAACATCACCCTATATATATCACCCTATGTCTAGGCTGAGCAAGTTATCTCCCCAAAGAGAATGTACTTCAAGATGTCAGTTCAAGCACTAGGGATATTTGTCTTTTCCTCCGTTTCTTTAATAATTTTTTTTATTTCCTCTTTAAGGGTCTCTGTCATCTTCATAACATATTGAATGTCATTTTATTCTGGTTCTTCTGGGTTAGGATGTTCAGATGTTCCTATTGTAAGACCACTAGGTTCTGATGGTACCATATTGGTCTTTATGTTATTGGATGTGTTCTTACACTGCTGTCTGCCCATCTCTTCCTCCAGTGGGTGCGGGTGAGGCCTGTGCTTCAGGGGGTCCCTCTTCCTCCAATCAGTGAAGGTGGGGTCTGTGGCTTAGATGGTCACTCTTTCTCTGGATGCAGGCGGGCCCGTGCCGCTAGTGGAGGCTCTGGGGTCCCTCTTCAGGGACAGTTGTCTGGGCCAAGGCTTTGTCCAGGGGCAGTCTGGGCCAAGGCTCCCATGGTCACAGATGTGGTGACAGATGGTAGCGGGTGTGTGGAGGCTGTTTGGGTTCTCCAGGGCTTGGTGGGTGGGGCTGAGGCAACAGGATGTTCCTCCCAGGGCAAGGTCCTAGAGAGCTGAGCCCTCTAACTGGGCACCCAAAGGCTGACCTCTCCAGGGGTAGTCTGGGACACTCGGTTCTCCTTCTATTTATTCTCTCTGCCTGCCAGCCCCTCCTATTCTTGCTCCTGCCTCGCTATTGGCTGTTCAGCTCTTTATTAGACCTTCAGGCGTTTTAGACAGGCAAAGAATCACAGCTTCAAAGAGTTAAATGAATAGCATAAACAAAAGTCACATACCTTAAAATAGTATTTCCCAACATCCCCAATACATCACCCTTCTGTCTTCAACTCTCTCTCTCCCTCCCTTGCCATCTCTTTCTCCCCCCTCTCACTTCCTCTCCCTCCCCTTAACTTACTGAGTCTAGGTGGTGCTGCCTGCTGGAAAGTTGGCTAAGCATGTTGACATGATCTTGTTTGGGTCTTGTACAAGTGACCACAGCTTCAGTGAGTTCGTGAGTGCATTGGGTATGTCCTGACCAGGAGACAGCATTTCCAGTACTCCTCCCTGCCCTCCAACTCTTTCACTCTTTCTTCCTCTCTCCCACAATGTTCTCTAAGCTGTTTTGGAGTTGATATAAATGCCCTGTTTAGGATTGCACAATGAGCTTTTCTTTCTTGACCTTCTGAAATTAGATGTGTGACAACAATAAATCTAAACCTAACTCAGGATCTACTAAAAGATCTGCCCTCGGCTCTCAGTCCCCAGTAAGGCATAGCTCCACTCCTGGTCACCAGATGTTTCATAGTTTGCAATGCAGAGGATCAAACCCGGGGTCTTATGCATATGAAGGAAGAATGCTCATTGAGATAGATCTGCAGCCCTGCTTTTGAATTTTAAAAAAAAACAACAAAAGTATAAACTTGTATTACTTTTACAGTAAGAAAAATATAGTCTTTTGAAATATTTTATTTTATTTATGCATGTGTGGTTGTATGTGTGCATATTCTCTGTGTTGGGATGCTCAAAGAGAGGCCAGAAGAGGCTGTGAGATCCGCTGGAGCTAGAGGTACAGGTGGTTATGAATTGCTCCATGTAGGTGCTTGGAATCAGACTTGGTTCTTCTGGAAGAGTTGCAATTGCTCTTAACTGCTGGGTCATCTCTCAAGCTCCAATAGATAGTCTTTAAGTCATTTGTAATTATCTGAGCCTCTAAAGGAATATATAGCCTGTCCTCCAAAACATCAAGATAAAAGATGGTATTTAAACATACCTGTTACTACGTCAACAGAAAGCCACACATGCCAAAAGCATGTTTTTCCATAAAGGCAAATAATAGTAGTCAGCTGTAACAGATAATCTGAAGTAAACTCACTCCTGTCGGCTTCACACAGGAGGGGTATGAAAGTATAACCTGTCAGGAGCGCTTGTCCCGAGCTACCACAGACCATGATGCAATTACAGCTTATAGCAATTGATAATTCAGATGTCAACCCACCAGAGAAATCATTCTTAGATGGAGGAACCCTGCCTGCAAGGCCGGCAGGGCCACTGACTCTGAAGACTGTTGCTCTCATCTGTAATTTCACTTGTGCAATAACAGCTGTGACATATCCCCATTACCGTGCATTCTCAAGTAAGGTGTAATTGCTTCTGCTGTTACAAATTTCCAAATATATATATCCATCCATTATGGGCACACATATTTGTGGATGGTCAGAAATATGTCTTCTCTCTATACTATGTTCTCCACATTACGGCAAGAATCTTAGAAACCTGTTCTCTATCATTAGCCTTCCTGACAGAGCAAGTTGGCCAGACATGTGTCCTTCTGAACAGATTACAAACAGAACTTTCACAGACTTAGGAAATTGCAGGTGTCTGGCCTTGTAGGATCTAAGCTCTTTGGAGGATTTACAGTGAAGTAGGACAGTATTGCAGGTGTCTGGTCTTATATCATTGTCCTTCAAGAGATCAATAGCACCCATGTTGCCCTAAGCCTCCTTCATCAGCACCTCCCTGCTCTGATTCAAAATAGCAATTAACACTCTGTACCAGTTTTTGACACAAGATTTTAGATTTAGTAGCCTGACTAACTTTGTTTAGGTCCTGAGATTCAGGTGATAAGAAAGGCTAGTAACTGATTAACTATGTCCAGATATTATTAATCACACTTAAGAAATGTAAAATAGTACATGTATTCTTTGCCTCTTCCTTAGGTATCTCATTGGTTTAGTCTCTTCCCTTTGTAACCTGTAGTGGCCCCTTTAAGAGATAGCCAGTACCTTCTCACAGCTGCAGCTGTGGATAGCTACAAACTATCTGATAAGTTTTGCTACAAATGAATGCCTATGTCCCTGAGAGTTTTCCTTGTAGTTTTTTAATTACTAACAAGTTGCTAATGGCTATCTGTCTATCTATCTATCTATCTATCTATCTATCTATCTATCTATCTATCTATCTATACACACATGCTTGGGAATTTGTGACAACAGAAGAAATTGGTGTTTAGTTAGGGGGCTTCACCCCAGCCCCCCGGCATCCATTTTTAGAATGTTGGGTAAAAAACTCCATTCCAAGCTCCCTCCCCTGGGAGTTGCCTCAGTCCAAACTCCACCTCCGAGAAAGCCCACCAAACTGTAACCCCTCCCCAGGGAAGGTCAAGACCACTCCCACAGGCTATTTAAACTGCCCCCCAGAGAATGAACACATGGTCTCCTGGTTCCCAGTGGTCTCCCCCTTTCCCTCTTTCCCTCTCCATGTTTTCCCAGGGCCACCTGGGAGTGCTGGCAGCCATTAAACCTGGGTATCTTTTAATTTGGTCTGATTTGGTCTGATTGGAATTATTTGCATTGGCGGAGAGGTTGGTTGTGTAAGGAAAAATACTTAACAATAAGATTGGAAGAATAAGAATGTAGAATGTAGAGGAATAAGAATGTAGAAGAATTAAAAATGTAGAATAATAAAGAATGATAGAATTGGGACAGAAATTAGAGCTAAGAAATTATAGACAATTAGGACAAGAGAATTAGAATTAAATAAGAAATAAAGAAAATGGCTGTCAGATACTGTGTGAAGTTATTATAGAAATCTTTCTATCCCCGCTCCTGAAAAGTTTTCTCATTCAGAACCCTGGGTAGGGACTAGGAACTGGTCTCTTAGCCTTTGAAATAATCCAAGAACAATTCCATGTTTTAGAAGAAAGTGAGGTCCCAAGACTCTTGTGTTAGTTTGTTGGAATTTTCTCACAAGCACTCAGAAAACTCCTCGTATGACTCCCTTCTTGGACCGAGTTCTAATATTCCAGCTGTTCTTTCAAAGGACCTGCATTTGGTTTGCAGCACTAATGTTGGACAGCTTCTCAATGCCTGTAACTCCTGCTCTAAGAGAGGTCATGTTCTCTTCTGGTCTCCACAGATACCTACTACACGTGTTGTAGCACATACACATATATACACAAATGAAAATCTTTTTAAATGACCAAAACAAAATGATAGCTTGAATGTCTAGACTAGATGATGGGTACAGGTGTGAATCTGGAGTCAGGAGGGAATAGAGCCTGTCAAAAACACCCACAAGTCACTGAAAGAACCTGGGACGTGTAATTTTATACATATGTTTTTCCTTTAATTACCACCCAACTCTGTGAGGGAGACACTTTTTTTCTTTCTTGTGTTTATTTATTTTTATGGTGTGGGGATCAAATAGGGAGCCATACAGTACTACTACATACTCTACCTCTGAGAGACACCCTCAGCTTTTGATGGCTTTTGCTTTGGTTTGGGGATTGTTTGCTGACTGTGTGTGTGTGTGTGTGTGTGTGTGTGTGTGTGTGTGTGTGTGTTGTTTTGCTTTCTCTTTTGAAACAATGCCTCATTTAGTCTACCCTACCTAAAACTTGCTAAGTAGTTAAGAATGACCTTGAATTTCTGACCCTCCTGCCTTCAGAAGGTGACATCTTGTTTTCCAAAACAAAATGACAAAAAGAAACCTGGTGCCAGATCAAAGAAAGCTTCTGGATGGCAGCAGCAAGAATCTCATTATTTCCTGAGATGAGGGGTTACTGGCAAGTTTGAGCAGTGACAGAAGAGGACTTTTTGTTTTGTTTTGTTTTTTGATATTGTTATGGGTAGCTCACCAGAGATAGCCATTCAGACACAGTTTATAGCCAATTAAAAATCTTTGTTACTGCTGGCTGGTACTACACCCAAGTATTCAGGGACCTCAGTATAACCCTTGAATGTCTAGGCCACATTCTGGCATCTCACTCAGTAGTGTGTGTGTGTGTGGGGGGGTGTTCTAGTAAGCAAGCAATTTCACAGAAGCTAAGCGGTTAGCTGGATGGGGAGTGTTCGCACAAGCAGGCAGCTTAACAAAAGCTAAGATAAATTAACTATGACATCCTGACTTTGGGTTCCTGGAATAGTGTTGGGTAAATTTCCATGGGATTCTCCACAAGGGAGATCAAATTCTAGCTAAGCCCAAAATGGCCTCAGTGGGATTACAAGATGGAGGAAACTCTGCAGGGTTTTGCCCTATCCCAGTATAAACTCCTGTAGCCCAAAGTGGCCTCTAACTTTCTACACAGCTGAAGTTGGCTTTGCATGCTTGATCCTCTTGTAGAAATGAAGATATTCTAAAGAAGCACTTGTGTCTCTCAACCAGATGATTAAAACAATAGACCCCAAAGAAATGTGAACTTCCTTAGGAATCTCGTGCCAACTGGAGTCCTAGAAAGAGATCTCCTACAGTTCTAATGCTGTAGGTCACCTCACTGGCTATGCCAGAAGCCCAGACAATGAGGCTGAGCAGTGGGCAGGACCACACCATGACAGCAGTTGCTTAGAGATTTAAACTATATTTAAACTATAACCTTGCTTCCGGTCTGGAAGGTGGACTAGATCTTTTATTCCCTCTTCCCATTGTCACTACATTGCCACTATACTGAATAAATCTTCCCTTTCTACTTTCGCTGTTTTAATTGGCTTAAGACCGGGTAGCTGAATTTGGCTTCTTGAGTACAGCCTGTGACTCCCCCCAAGTTTAGTAGCACTTCAGCCTCCATGTCTCAAATGCTAGAATAGCAGGCATGTGCCACCATTGTGGGGTACCCAGCAGAGATGACCACTCGCACTTGGGTTAAGCCAATAGAAAGTCTTTATTAAGCAGCTGACTACACTGGGTGTTCAGGACACCAGCATATCCCTAACCCTTTCTCAGGGTGCGATTTTAAGCACAGAAAACATATGCTGGGTTAACAGAGTTCAGTTGACAAGAACAGTTAGCCAGAAACAGAACTACGGAAGTTAAAAAACTAGGTTAATACATTTAGAGACTTTCCTAGAACTGTGGCCTTTGAAGGATTAGGCCTTTAGTTTTGGTAGGTGGTGCTGTCTACATGCTGAGTTTTATAGCCTGAATGACATATCCATCATGTCAGTTGTGCTAAGGTCTAGGTGCCTTTTACACCAGCACACCTGACACGGTCTGATTTATGCTTTAAAACTTTAGCTTCTAAGAAGGGTGTGGCAGTGCACGCCTTCAACCCCAGCATTTGGAAGATAGGAGGATCTCTATGAGTTCTAGGTCAGTCTGATCTGTACAGTGAGTTCCTAGCAAGCCAAGGCTACATAGTGATACCTCAAAAGACAAACAAGCCCCCCCAAACCCTGTGGCTTCTGGGGCTGGAAGATGACTCAGTGGGTAAGAGCACTTGTTGCTCTTGCAGGTTCAGTTCTCAGCACCCAAATGGTGGTTCACAACTATCGGTTAAGTCCAGTTCCAGGTGAACAACACCCTCTGCTGATTTCCTTGGGCACCAGGCATGTACATGCCGCAGCCAACATAAACATACATAAAATAGATCTAAGAAAGGTCATATAAGACTTCTGTATGAAGAAAAGACCAGCAGAGGAGGACCTGAATAGAATTTGTTAATTTGGGAGAGCTTAATGTACTTATAACATTGAGTCTTCCACCCAGGACTATGGGATATTTCTTTTTTTAAATTGATTTTTATTGAGCTCTACATTTTTCTCTGCTCCCCTTCCTTCCTCTTCCCTCCCCTTCAACTCTCTCCCAAGGTCCCCATGCTCCCAATTTACTCAGGAGATCTTGTCTTTTTCTACTTCCCATGTAGATTAGATTTATGTAAGTCTTTCTTAGTGTCCTCATTGTTGTCTAAGTTCTCTGGGATTGTGATTTGTGGCCTGGTTTTCTTTTCCTTATGTTTAAAAAACACTTATGAGTGAGTACATGTGATAATTGTCTTTCTGTGTCTGGGTTACCTCATGCAAAATAATGTTTTCTAGCTCCATCCATTTTCCTGCAAAATTCAAGATGTCGTTATTTTTTTCTGCTGTGTAGTACTCCATTGTGTAAATATACCACATTTTCCTTATCCATTCTTCGGTTGAGGGGTATTTAGGTTGTTTCCAGGTTCTGGCTGTCACAAACAATGCTGCTATGAACAGACTATGGGATATTTCTTTACTGAATTGCTTTAGTTCGGAGATGATGCAGAGAGCTCATGGCAGAGGTCACTCATGCCATGGTGAATAGAAAGCAGATATTCTGATAGAGAAGGGCCCAGGACGAGATAGGGCCCCATTAGTTTCTTGTTGAAAGACTATACTTCCCAGCATCCCTTTCAAACTATGAACGTCACTTCTGCTCTTATAAGAGGCCATATCCCATCTTTCATGGACATTTTGGCCCTCTGCATACACAAATGAAAAAGATGCCCTTCCCTGTGAGTTAAACACGGTCCTACTTAAGGTCAGACGAATTCTTTCTTTCTACCTCTGTCTCTGTATAGCCGCCTTTAATAATCTAACAGCCTCTGAGTACATTCCCCACTTACTAACTCCTTCTAACTAGGCTCTACCTCTAAAAGAATCCATGAATTCCCAATAATGCTATCAAATTACAAAACCAGTGGTTTAATACATTGATTGTTCCAGAACTCTCAAGATCAACCACTTCTCAATAATTAGATCTACCAGCTTGGAGTCAAGATTTTTATATATGAGTCTTAGGGGTGTTTTATCAAAAGATTTTCATACAATATATTTTGATCATGTTTACCGCCTCCCAGATTCTCTCCATCTCCCTATCCACTCAACTTGTTCTTTCTGCCTTTCTTTAAAAACAAACAAACATCACCAGCAAAAACCCCAAGAAACACAAAAATAGAAACTAAGAAGGGGTGCATTTTAATCAAACCTTAACAGTATATATGTATATTTATTTTATACAAAAGGTGACCTTATACATAAGACAAGGAGAGAAGAAATATCAGTCTGTAAATGTTGTTGGGACTATTGATATCTAGAAAGGAACACTTCTGTCTCATGCTATATCTTAGTGTTTATATTGCTGTAAAGAGACACCATGACAACAGCAACTCTTATGAAGGAAAACATTTAATTGGGGCTGGCTTATGGTTCAAAGGTTTAGTCCATTATCATCATGGCAGGAAGCATGGTGGCACACATACAAACATGTTCCTGGAGAGGCAGCCAAGAGTACTACGTCTGGATTGGCAGGCATCAGGAAGAGAGAAACACTGGGCCTGACTTGAGCATTTGAAACCTCAACACACTTCCTCCAATAAGGTTACACCTACTCCAACAAGGCCACACTTCCTAACAGTACCACTCCCAAGGAGCCTATGGGGGACTTTTTCATTCAACCCCCACACATCATTTACACAGATAAATGAGCAGATAAATTCAAGACGAGTTGGAATAAAGCAAAGTTGTCAAGAGAAATGGGATACTACCCAGTTCAGATTTATACACATGCACATGTACACACACACAGAGGGGGGGACATATATTTACAGAGGTGCAGGGGGAAAAGAAGGAGAGAGGGAAATAAATAGACAGATGCCCAGAAGACTGTATGCTGAGTCCTGCATGGATCCAGGGATTGACTTGACTAAGGAAGTGTGGAATGGAGGAAAGACAAACACAGAGACACACAGAAAAGCCAGGACCAGGTGGACTGAGCTCTCTGATGGAGAAGCAGAAGCACCCTGGCAGCAGTGTATTTATTTTATACATTTGAACAGGGAGGTGGGGTTATTGCATACAGCCAAACAAGGAAGCTGGGCCATTACCTACAGATAAACGTGGAAGTAAGGTTATTTATACAGTTGAACAAGGAGGTGGATTTGACTAGTCTTAGTCTCTGTGGGGGAGTTGTCTTCTGGCTGGAAACATCTAGTGCGGGGGTGAGGGTGGGGTGGAGGAAGCAATAGTAGAGGTTTTCTGCACACACTGTCAGCATTCATACCTGGATCCGAGGATAGCTCTGCTACTCCCATGTCTCTGAGGCACTGGAATCTTGACCTGGCCATGTCAGGCAACGAACATTCACAGAGGGCTTTATGCACTCCTACAAATATGAGAATAGGTTCTCTTGGCCATAGCGCCACCATGATCCCTTTTGAAACTCCTGTGCCGTGAAAGCAAAGTGGAGAAAGAAGTGATTACATAAGGCGAAGCAAAAGAGAAGAGGAGACAGGCCAACTAAACTGGCTTGTATCCTTGGGGAAACTACAGGAGCAGAAATAAGGAAGGCTTGGTGCTGGAAGAGCCAAATAAATCATGGTGTTGGCACAAAGTGTTGGACTCATGCTACTGTTGACAGTTTGTCTCAGTGGATCTGGAATGCTTGGCACTGTGTGATTACTGGTGCCACCTCTAGGAGACTGGCTGAGCTGATGTCCCAAACAGTCCCTATTGCTACTGCATTTGGGACTAGTTCTGGTCTCAGTTGTGGTGAGGTGTAACATGTGCCCAGTAACATCTCTTTTAATGTTTCATGCAAGAATTGAAAACAAAGACAACAATATGCACCCAAGACATGGTTTAAGAATCTCACAAGAACTGTACAGTGTTTTTGACAACAATTCTATATGATTTTGTGATTTTCTAAGTTATTTTGTTCAAATGATATAATTTACAGTAGAATTTAAAGATTAAGCAAAGCTTTAAAAATTAGTATAAAACACATGGTGCTATACATTTCTTTTTAAACAGGGTCTTCTTTAGCTCAGGGTGAACTTCCGATCCCCTGCTTCAGTTTCCTGAGGGTTAGGATGGATTGTAGGCATGTGCCATCATGACAAGCTTCTGTAAATGAGTTTTTAATTTTTATTTTTATCAGCTGTGTTGAATTTTCTGACTTCCAGCCGGATCCTGATTGAAAACTTCTCCCCTTCTTAGGCCCCTCAATTTCTCATCTTTTGGTCCTGATCCAAGCCCACGCTGCATGCAAAGCATTGCTCTACAACTTATCTATCTATTAGTACTTTGTTTAGTCTTCAGCCCATGCTAGGGGGTGGTATAATAGCTACTACTCCAGAACAGGAGAGAAAGCTGAGGTTTACCATAGTGAGTGTCTATCAGTTGTCCGAGACCACATAGCAAATGCTAGGAAGAAAAGGACTTCTAGGTTAGAATCTAGAGTCCCTCGAAATGTGACTATCTAAAATACATGAAAATGATCACAGGGGACGCTTAACTTCACAAGTCTTCTTTTTATAAAAAATAAGATTTATTTTTATGTGTGCGTTTGACTCTTTGAACAAATGAAATCTCACTACAGACTACCTCTCTCTGCTGTTAGTAATTCTAATCCTTACTGACTCTGTAGCACTATGGTGATCAACAAGTCTATTTGGCCTAGAGGGTGAGAATGATCTGAGACACCCACTGGAGATGCTGGATGAACTGAGAGAAAACTGGTGGAAAATAGGGAGGTAGTCAGTCCTGCTGCTCCAGTGGCATCAAAAACATACTGCAGCTGAATGGGAGGGCACACACCTTTAATCCCAGCACTTGGAGACAGAGGTGGGCAGATCTCTTCTGTGAGTTTGAGGCCAGCCTGGTCTACAGAGCCAGTTTCAGGACAGGCTCTAAGCCACACAGAGAAACCCTGTCTCAAAAAAACAAACAAAAAAAGTACTGTGGCCAAGCTGTTTATAGTAACAGAGTGAGGCTTTAATAAAATCCAAGTCCATGGAGGAAAAGGGGAAAATGAATTCCATTGGAGGGAGTTTCTATAAGCTCCAAGTGGGAGCTGAGAGGCAAGAGAGAAGCCCAGTGGGCATGGTGAATCTGTGAGACTTCTAGGATGGAGCGGAAAGAATGAGGGAGAAGGCCAGAGGCTCAGAAGGGCTTAAGGAAGCTGCAGGACTTAGCAGGTAGCTCCTAAGTGGAGCAGGAAGGAAATGGGGAGGGTGCCAATGGAGGGAGAGGAGTAGATGTCTTAGTAACTAGAGAGTTGCCCCCAGAGTGGGGTGCCAGAGAGTGTAGTGGGCTCCAGTAGCAAGAGGGAAGACATTCACTGAGTAGGGTAGGAGAGATGGTTGGTCAGAGCAGGTGGAGGAGAAATGGCTGAAGAGGTGGACTCAAGAATTTGGAATCAAATACAGTAGTTGGAAGAATCCAGCAGAAACAAATGACCCATACACACCTTAAGAGAGCCAAATCGGCTACTTGAGTCAGTTTGAAATGTTGAGACGTAAACATGGCTGAAATGTCAGTGTAGCATTCTCTACTAATGCTACCTGCAGAGAGAGAATCTGGAAGGGGGTAGTGTTTTAGGAGATGGGGCAGGTGGTAAGGAGAGAGGGCCTGAAGGTTAACCTTTTTTATTCTTGTCTAAGAAGTTCAGCTGTGGCCAGAGGACGCGGGCAAGGTCCCATCCTTGGACAGTATGTTCTATTTGTTGAGAAGTATGCAACAGGCATAAAGGAAGGTCCCGGTTAGTGACCCAGGAACCCAAGGGCCTATCCCTCTTTTTCTGTAACCTGGAGAGAGAAGGGGTGCATTAAGTCCAGACATAGGACTGGGACCTGAAGGGGAGCTGTTGAAGCTTATGAAGTGGCTTGGTAATAGTTCAAGAAGGGGTTCATGTGAGGGACAATGACCGCCTCATATGGGAATGGGTAAGAAAAGAGGAAGGAATCCAAGAGTGGAAGAAGCTGGCCATCCCTAGGAAAGATGGAATTTCATCCTCGATGGTGGGAACTGACTGACTGAATTGTTTTCTATCTGGGGTAATGGCCTTGTGAGGAAGAGTGAAGGCTAATCCCAGAGAAGTAACCTGAGGAGTGGACATTTGGACCTCAGAGGGTGAGACTCTATGTCCCTGTATGGACAGAAAGTTTAATAAGCAGATACACTGTATGTATCTGCTTGGATTTAGGAAGAGACAGAGAGAATAAACCAGAGGCCAGAGCCTGGCCAAATAGATGTGGGATATTCCAGAAGCCCTGGGTTACGACAGTCCAGGAGAGTTGGGTGGAAAGATGACTGGTGTGGGAAGTCCTTCTGTATATGTGTTGCATTTATTGGTTAATGAATAAAGCTGTTTTGACCAGTGGCTTAGCAGAATAGAGCACGGCAGGAATTCCAAGCAGACAGAGGAGGAAAGAAGGCAGAGTCAGTGAGATGCCATGTAGCCGCCAGCCAGAACCTTGCCAGTAAACCATGAGCCTCATGGTAAAATATAAAATAATGGAACTGGGTTAATTTAAGATATAAGAGCTAGCTAGCAATACGCTTAAGTGATTGGCCAAGCAGTGTTTTAATTAATACAGTTTCTGTGTGGTTATTTCAGGTCTGGATGGCCAGGAATGAATGAGCAGTCTCTGCCTACAGATGAGTATTGGGTAAGTCCAAGTAAAGGCAAAGATTTTTGTGACTGAGGATCAAGAGGTGTGGAAAGGAAGGCATCCTTGAGGTCTAGGATGGAGAAGGGGAGGGCTCTAAGGGGAAGGTGGAGGGGAAAGTATAGGGGTTGGGTACTACAGGGTGAAAGGGAACCACTGCAGAGCTGATAAGTTGGAGATCCTGAACCAAGCAGTAGGTTCCATTGGGTATTTTTACTGTGAATATGGGGGTGGAGCCTCCATGCTCCCTTGAGGCTGTGGAGAGAGAGTGGGTATGGAGCCTGGGTGATATTTGGTGGGGTTTAGTGAGGCTGGTAAGGCTGTCCCCCTACTCTGACAACAGAGGAATGGGAAGGAGAGGAGGGTCCCTACAATTCCATCAGGACTAAGTAGGTGGCCCTAGTGTCCAGAAGGAGAGTGATACCTTGATACTGTGATGACTACCTGAGGTTCCCAGTCAGAGATGGTGGTGGTTGAGCCAAAGGATACCCCTCAGTCATCCATGGCCAAACCTAGGAAGTCAGCTGAGGGGTGATCTGGGCTTGATGTCCCCATGCCATGAGGAAAATGGGGGCAGTAAACATCCCAATGCCCTTCTTGATGGCACCTTGAACATGGTCTGGGTGGTTTATGAGGGACCAGATAGGCCTGGGTCCAGTGACCCTCCTGACTGCATTTGACACAGGCACCTGAAGGTTCTCAGGCTTTGGGAGACAGTTGCTATAGTCAGTCGAATGGCCAGTCAAAAGGCCTTTGTTAGCATCAGGTATTTTTGTTTTGGGGCTTTCTCATCTCTCCCATGGTACACCTTAAAGGCCATTGCTAAGACTTCTTCTGCCTGTGGAGCTAGGGGTCCTTTCTCTAGATGTTTAAGTTTGGCCCTAATTATCAGGGAAACTCTAGGAGAAGAAATAGATCATAAGGAGTTGTTTTTCACATGGGGTCTTGGAATTCAGACTGGTATATTGAGAGAGAGTCTTTGTGAGGCTGTCCAGGAATTGAGATGGGTTATTGTGTTTGTCCTGGATGACCTTTTGGACTGTCTAATGATTTACCGCTTTAAGACTGGCCTTGTGATGACCAGCCAGGAGGCAAGTCACAAACGCAATCCCTTGGGGAACTGCAATTCCATTCAGGGTCCTGGTCAAGGACTCGGTAGACAGCCTGTCACTGAGCAGGGAGAAAAAGACACCAGAGAGGCTGGAGAGGAAGAGAAGGGACTGTGGCCTGGGGCTCTTTAGTGCGATCAAAAACAGTGGAAGGGTCACCTGGCTTGGGCCTCACAGCTAGGAGTTGTTTTGTCCTTGGTTGGCTTATGCCATGTGGACACTTAATTAAGATGGGAGTGAGGTCACATGGCAAAGTCCATCCTTTCCAACCCTCGCAAAGATGGCTGTCAGCCATGAGGGTACCACCATCCTAATGGGGAGAAAGCAGCTAAGATGGCAACAAGTCACATGTTTCCTTTAAGAAGACCTAGGCTTTGATTTTTAACTATCAACCCAGGTGATATGAGTTTTAAATTAACCCTTTGTTACAGATCTTCCAGGGTTTTAATCATACTGTGTTAGTCAGGGTTCTCTAGAGCCATGGAACTTATGAATCTCTCTCTCTGTACACACACACACACACACACACATACATGCACGCACGCACGCAGGGTATTTGTTGGAGTGACTTACAGGCCGCATTCCAACAACGACTGGCTGTCAGTAGAAAGTCCAAGGATCCAGTATTTGTTCAGTTCCACAAGGTTGGGGATACCAGGCCTTTTCTTTTAGGCCAACAACCAGCTCCCAAATCATGACACAGAGACTTACTATTAGTTTTGAATGCTCGGCCTAGCTAAGGCTTATTTCTGGCTAGCTCTTTTAATTTAAATTAACCTGTTCCTCTTTATCTACCTTTTGCCTTGAGACTTCTTTCTTCTTCTTTTTTTTTATTGATTTTTATTGAGCTCTACATTTTGCTCTGCTCCCCTCCCTGCCTCTCCTCTCCCTTTCAACCCTCTCCCAAGGTTCCCATGCTCCCAATTTACTCAGGAGATCTTCTCTTTTTCAACTTCCCATGTAGATTATATCTATGTATGTCTCTCTTAGGGTACTCTTTGTTGCCTAGCTTCTCTGGGATTGTGAATTGTAGGCTGGTTTTTCTTTGCTTTATGTCTAAAAGTCACTTATGACTGAGTACATATGATATTTGTCTTTCTGGGTGTGGTTTACCTCACTCAAAATAATGTTTTCTAGCTCCATCCTTTTTCCTGCAAAATTCAAGATGTCATTATTTTTTTCTGCTGTGTAGTACTCCATTGTGTAAATGTACCACATTCTCCTTATTCATTCTTCAGTCGAGGGGTATTTAGGTTGTTTCCAGGTTCTGGCTATGACAAACAAAGCTGCTTTGAACATAGTTGGGCACATGTCCTTGTGGCATGATTGAGCATCCTTTGGATATATACCCAAAAGTGGTATTACTGGGTCTTGAGGAAGGTTGTTTCCTAATTTTCTGAGAAATCGCTATACTGACATCCAGAGGGATTGTACCAGCTTGCATTCCCACCAGCAATGCAGAAGTGTTTCCTTTACCCCACAACCTCTCCAGCATAAGTTGTCATCAGTGTTTTTGATTTTGGCCATTCTTACAGGTGTAAGATGGAATCTCAGGGTTGTTTTGATTTGCATTTCTCTAATGTCTAAGGATGTTGAACATTTCCTTAAGTGTCTTTCAGCCATTTTAGATTCCTCTGTTGAGAGTTCTCTGTTTAGGTCTGTACTCCATTTTTTATTGGATTATTTGTTATTTTGATGATCAATTTCTTGAGTTCTTTGTATATTTTGGAGATCAGACCTCTGTCTGATGTGGGGTTAGTGAAGATCTTTTCCCATTCTGTAGGCTATTGTTTTGTCTTGTTGACTGTGTCCTTTGCTTTACAGAAGCTTTTCAGTTTCAGGAGGTCTCATTTATTAATTGTTTCTCTCAGTGTCTGTGCTGCTGGGGTTCTATTTAGGAAGTGGTTCCCTGTGCCAGTGTGTTCAAGCGTACTTCCCACTTTCTCTTCTATAAGGTCCAGCGTGGCTGTCTTTATGTTGAAGTCTTTGATCCATTTGGACTTGAGTTTTGTGCATGGTGATAGATATGGGTCTATTTTTATTCTTCTACATGTTCATATCCAGTTATTCCAGCACCATTTTTTAAGTATGCTTTCTTTTTTCCATTTGATATTTTTTGCTTCTTTGACAAAAATCAGATGCTCAGAGTGCCAGCAGATACATCCGGACCAGTAAGTGGGTCCCAGCCTAGCTGCCCAGGAGCCCCAGGAGGGGTCTACAGGTGCCCTCTAGTCCCCTGAAACTTTCTGGCTACTCAGAGGGCCTCCCCCCCTCTACTGGCTTTTCTGCTTATCCCACCCCAGCTTGCCCCCCAAGCACCCCTTTCCATTTGAGGGGTCCTAGGTTCCCCAAACTTAGCCTGCTTCAGGTCTGAGGCTCTGGGGGAAAAGTGAGTACAAGCCTGTAGGGATTTCTTTGTTCCACGGAGCAGGCTTCTTTTACCAAGCCCGCCCTTTGGACTGCGAGGTCCTGGGCCAGCAAGTGGCCCTGGTCCAGTGCCCGCGGATACATCCGGACTGGTAAGTGGGTCCCAGCCCGGTCGCCTAGGAGCCTGGGAGGGGTCTACAGGCACACTCTAATCCCTGAGGCTTTCTGGCCATCAAGGGGCTTGCTCCCTCTACTTACTTTTCTGCTCTTCCCACTCCAGCTTGCCCCCAAGCATCCCTTTCCATCTGAGGGGTCCTAGGTTCCCGGAACTCAGACTGCTTCGGGGCTGAAGCTCTGGGGAAAAAGTGGTGAGTGCAAGGCTGCAGGGGTTTCTTCCTTCCATGGAAGCGGGGCTTCTTCTACCAAGCCCGCCCTTTGGACTGCGAGGTCCTTGGCCAGCTAGTGGCCCTGATCCGGTGCTGGCGGATCCATCTGGAAGGCAAGTGGCCCATATCGAGTACCAGTTGATCCATCCGGAGGGACCAAGCCACCAAGACTCTCCTGACCACATTCGAAGGGAGAGATGGGCAAGTGCCAATCCAAGAATTCCTCCAACAACCTGAAAAGCAACATGATAACACCAGAATCCAGCGATTACGCAACAGGAAAACCTGAGAAACCTAATCCAGAAGAAGTAGAAGAAATCGACTTTAAACGTAACACTATGAAAGTGATAAAGACCTTTAAAGAAGAGGTGAAAAACTCCTTTAAAGAAAGGGATGAGAAGACTAGCAAAAAGTTAGAAGAAATGAATAAATTCCTCAAAGATACCCTAGAAAACCAAGAAAAAGCAATCAAACAGGTAATGGAAACAGTTCAAAACTTGAAAACTGAAATGGAGGCAATGAAGAAAACACAAACCGAGAGATGGTGGGATATGGAAAATCTGGATAAACGAACGGGAACTACAGAGACAAGAATAACTAACAGAATACAAGAGATAGAAGAAAGAATCTCAGACACTGAAGATACGATAGAGAAAATAAACTCATTGATCGAAGAAAACAACAAATCCAACAAATTTGTAACACAAAACATCCAGGAAATCTAGGACACCAGGAAAAGACCAAACCTAAGAATAATAGGGGTAGAAGAAGGAGAAGAATTTCAGCTCAAAGGCCCAGAAAATATATTCAACAAAATTATAGAAGAAAACTTTCCCAACCTAAAGAAGGATATTCCTATGAAGGTTCAAGAAGCATACAGAACACCAAATAGGTTGGATCAAAAAAAAATCACCTCACCATATAATAATCAAAACACAAAACATACAGATAAAGAAAGAATATTAAGAGCTGCAAAGGAAAAAGGTCAAATAATATATAAAGGTAAACCTATCAGAATTACACCTGACTTCTCTATGGAAACCATGAAAGCCAGAAGGTCTTGGATAGATGTACTGCAAAAACTAAGAGACCATGGATGCAAGCCCAGACTACTATACCCAGCAAAGCTTTCTTTCACCATCAATGGAGAAAACAAGATATTCCAGGATAAAAACAAATTTAAGCAATACATAGCCACAAACCGAGCCTTACAGAAAGTACTAGAAGGTAAACCACAACTAAAGGAAGCAAACAACACCCATAATAACACAGACATCTAGCAACCCTCCACCAGCACAACTCAAAGAAGGGAGAAACACAAACCCTACCACCAAAAAGAAAATAACCGGAGTTAACAACCACTGGTCATTAATATCGCTTAATATCAATGGACTCAACTCACCTATAAAAAGGCACAGGTTAAGAGAATGGATACAAAAACAGGACCCAACATTCTGCTGTTTACAAGAAACACACCTCAACCACAAAGACAGACATTATCTCAGAGTAAAGGGTTGGGAAAAGGTTTTTCAATCAAATGGACCAAAGAAACAAGCAGGTGTGGCTATACTAATATCTAACAAAATAGACTTCAGACTAAAATCAATCAGAAGATATGGAGATGGACACTTCATAATCGTAACAGGAACAATTCATCAAGATGAAGTCTCAATCCTGAATATCTATGCCCCTAATATAAAGGCACACACATATGTAAAAGAAATATTACTATAAAACAAAGAACACATCAAATCCCACACACTAGTAGTAGGAGATTTCAACACTCCTCTCTCACCAATGGACAGGTCAACCAGACAGAAACTTAACAAAGAAATACAAGAACTAACAGATGTAATGAATCAAATGGACTTAATAGCCATCTATAGAACACTCCACCCAAACAGGAAAGAATATACCTTCTTCTTAGCATCTCATGGAACCTTCTCAAAAATCGATCACATACTCGGTAACAAAGCAAACACCCACAGATACCAAAAAATTGGAGTAACCACCTGTGTCTTATCGGATCACCATGAAGTAAAGTTAGAATGTAACAACAATAATTCCACCCCCAAAAAGCTTACAAACTCATAGAAACTGAACAGTCAACTAGTGGACCATTCCTGGGTCAAGGAAGAAATAAAGAAATTAAAGTCTTCCTTGAATTCAATGAAAATAAAGAAACAATATACCCTAACCTATGGGACACTATGAAAACAGTGCAAAGAGGAAAGTTCATAGCACTTAGTGCCCACATAAAGAAAACGGAGAAAGCACACATTAGTGACTTAACAGCACACCTAAAAGCTCTAGAAAAAAAGAAGCAGGCTCACCCAGGAGGAGTAGAAGACTGGAAATAATCAAACTGAGGGCTGAAATCAACGAAATAGAGACACAGAAAACAATCCAAAGAATCAATGAAACAAAGAGCTGGTTCCTTGAGAAAATCAACAAGATCGACAAACCCTTATCCAAACTAATCAAAAGGCAGAGAGAGAACACTCAAATTAACAGGATCAGAAATGAAAGGGGGGGACATAAAAACAGACACTGAGGAAATTCAGAGAATCATTAGGTCTTACTACAAAAGCCTGTATGCCACAAAATTGGATAATGTAAAAGAAATGGACAGTTTTTTTTAGATAAATACCACATACCGAAATTAAATCAAGACCAGGCGAACAATTTAAATAGACCTATAAGTTGCGAGGAAATAGAAGCTGTGCTCAAAAACCTCCCAACCAAAAAAAGCCCAGGACCAGATGGTTTTAATGCAGAATTCTACCAGAACTTCCAAGAAGGGCTATACCTATACTCCTTAATGTGTTTCACATAATAGAAACAGAAGGGTCATTGCCAAACTCTTTTTATGAAGCTACAATTACCCTGATACCAAAACCACACAAAGACACAACCAAGAAAGAGAATTACAGACCAGTTTCACTCATGAACATCAATGCAAAAATTCTCAATAAAATTCTGGCAAACTGAATCCAAGAACACATCAAAAAAATCATCCATTATGATCAAGTAGGCTTCATCCCAGAGATGCAGGGCTGGTTCAACATACGAATATCTATCAATGTAATCCATCATATAAATAAACTGAAAGAAAAAAACATATGATCATTTCATTAGATGCTGAAAAAGCATTTGACAAATTCAACACCCCTTGATATGATAAAGGTCTTGGAGAGATTAGGGATACAAGGATCAGATCTAAAGATAATTAAAGCAAAATACAGCAAGCCGACAGCTAACATCAAATTAAATGGAAAGAAACTCAAAGCGATTCCACTAAAATCAGGAACAAGACCAGGCTGTCCACTCTCTTCATATCTCTTTAATATAGTGTTTGAAGTCCTAGTAATAGCTATAAGACAACATAAGGAGATCATGGGGATTCGAATTGGAAAGAAAGAAGTCAAACTTTTGTTATTTGCAGATGATATGATAGTGTATATAAGTGACCCCAAAAACTCTACCAAAGAACTTCTAGGGGCTGGAGAGATGGCTCAGAGGTTAAGAGCATTGCCTGCTCTTCCAAAGGTCCTGAGTTCAATTCCCAGCAACCACGTGGTGGCTCACAACCATCTTTAATGAGGTCTGGTGCCCTCTTCTGGCCTGTAGGCATACACACAGACAGAATATTGTATACATAATAAATAAATTAAAAAAAAAAGAACTTCTACAGCTGATAAATACCTTCAGTGAAGTGACAGGATAAAAATCAACTGAAAAAAATCAGTAGCCTTCCTATACACAAAGGATAAAGAAACAGAGAGGGAAATCAGAGAACCATCACCTTTCACGATAGCCACAATTAGCATAGAGTATCTTGCAGTAACACTAACCAAGGATGTGAAAGATCTATTTGACAAGAACTTTAAGACCTTGAAGAAAGAAATCGAAGAGGATACCAGAAAATGGAAGGATCTCCCATGCTCCTGGATTGGTAGGATCAATATAGTAAAAATGGCCATTCTACCAAAGGCAATCTATAGATTCAATGCAATACCCATCAAAATCCCAACAAAATTCTTCGTAGACCTTGAGAGAACAATAACTAACTTTATATGGAAAAACAAAAAGCAAAGGATAGCCAAAACAATCCTATACAATAAAGGAACTTCCGGAGGCATCACCATCCCTGACTTCAAACTCTATTACAGAGCTACAGTAATGAAAACAGCTTGGTATTGGCATAAAAACAAAGACGTTGACCAATGGAATCGATTTGAAGACCCGGATATTAATCCACAAACCTATGAACACCTCATATTTGACAAAGAGGCTAAAATTATACAATGGAAGAATGAAAGCATTTTTAACAAATGGTGCTGGCATAACTGGATGTCTACCTGTAGGAGGATGAAAATAGATCCTTATCTATCACCATGCACAAAACTCAAGTCCAAATGGATTAAAGACCTCAATATAAATCCGACCACACTGAACCTGATAGAAGAGAAAGTGGGAAGTAGCCTTCAATACATAGGCACAGGAGACCACTTCCTATGTAAAATCCCAGTGTCACAGACAATAAGAGCAACAGTGAATAAATGGGACCTCCTGAAACTGAGAAGCTTCTGTAAAGCAAAAGACACAGTCATTAAGACAAAAAGGCATCCTACTGAATGGGAGAAGATCTTCACTAATCCCACATCAGACAAAGGTCTGATCTTCAAAATATACAAAGGACTCAAGAAACTAGACATTAAAATTCTAAATATCCCAGTTAAAAAATGTTGTAATGATCTCAACAGAGAATTTTCAACAGAAGAAGTTCAAATGGCCAAAAGATACTTAAGGTCATGTTCAACTTCCTTAGTGATCAGGGAAATGCAAATCAAAACAACTTTGAGATACCATCTTATACCTGTCAGAATGGCTAAAATCAAAAACACCAATGATAGCCTATGCTGGAGAGGATGTGGAGTAAGGGGAACTTGTACAACCACTTTGGAAATCAGTGTGGTGGTTTCTTAGGAAATTGGGAATCAACCTACCTACGGATCCAGCAATACCACTCCTGGGAATATACCCAAGAGAAGCCCAATCATACTACAAAAGCATTTGTGCAACTACGTTCATAGCAGCATTATTTGTAATAGCCAGAACCTGGAAACAACCTATGTGCCCCTCAATGGAAGAATGGATCAAGAAAGTGTGGAATATATACACATTAGAGTACTACTCTGCGGTAAAAAAAAAAATGACATCTTGAATTTTGCATGCAAATGGATGGAAATAGAAAACACTATCCTTAGTGAGGTAACCCAAACCCAAAAAGACACTTAGGGTATGTACTCACTCATTAGTGGACTCTAGCCATAAACAAAGGACATGAAGCCTAAAGCTCACAAGCCTAGAGAAGCCAAATAGCAAGGTGAACCCAAAGAAAAACATATATAGATCCTCCTGGAAATTGGAAGCAAACAAGATTGCCAGGCAAAAGTTAGAAGCACGGGAGCAGGGATAGAGGTGGGGATATGAGTGGGGGGTGGGGGAAGGGGAGAGGAGGAAGGAGAAGGGAGAAGGGAAGGACTGGGGAGAGCTTGGGGGAGTGGGAGGGAAGAGATGGAGGAAGGGTGGATATTGGAAAAGGGAATAAGATATCTACGTTAAAGGAGTCATTTTAGGATTGGCAAGGTACTTGGCTCTAGTGGGGATTCCAGGTGTCCATGGGGATGTCCCCAGCTAGGTACTTGGGCAGCAGAGGAGAGGGTGCCTGAACTAGTCTTGTCCCATAGTCACATTGATGATTATCTTGATCATCACCATAGAAATTTCGCCGGATGGATGGAGATAGAGACAGAGACCCACATTCACATCAGAGCAATGGACTGAGCTCCCAAGGTCCAGTCGAAGAGCAGAAGGTGGGAGAAGATGAGCAAGGAAGTTAGAACCGTGAGGGGCTGGCCCACCCACTGAGACAGTGTGCCTGATCGAATGGGAGCTCACCAAATCCAGCTGGACTGGGACTGAACGATAAACTGGACTCTCTGTATGTGGCTGCCAATGGGGGCAGACTGAGAAGCCATCAATAATGGCACTGGGACCTATCTCTTCTGCATGTATTATCTTTTTGGGAACCTAGGCTATTTCCTAGACCAGGATGGAGGGGGGAGGGCCTTGGGCTTCCCACAGGGCAGGGTACCATGCCCTCTCTTAAGGAAGCAGGGAGAGGGAGGAGGGGTAGGGAGGGAGCCGGAGGGGACTGGGAGAAGGGAAGGAAGTGTAAATTTTTGAATGAAAAAAAATAAAAGAATATGAAAAAAAATCAGGTGTTCAAAGGTGTGTGGATTGATATCCGGGTCTTCTATTCAGTTCCATTGTTTCTCCTGTCTGTTCTTATGTCAATACCAGGCTGTTTTCAGTACTATAGCTCTGTAGTAGAGTTTGAAGTCAGGGATTGTGATGCCTCCAGAAGTTCTTTTATTGTACAGGATTGTTTTGGCTATCCTGAGTTTTTTGCTTTTCCATATGAAATTGTGTTCTTTCGAGGTCTTTGAAGAATTTTGCTGGGATTTTGATGGGCATTGCATTGAATCTGTAGATTGCTTTTGGTAAGATTGCCATTTTTACTATGTTAATTCTTCATACCCAAGAGCATGGGAGATCTTTCCACTTTCTGGTGTCTTCTTCAATTTCTTTCTTCAAAGATTTAAAGTTCTTGTCATACAAGTCTTCCACTTGTTTGGTTAGAGTTACTCTGAGATATTTTATGCTATTTGTTTGCCTTGGGACTTTAAAGTTTTATTACCTTTTATATGTCCTACTGTGTGTCTGCTGGCTGACGGCTCCTGGCTTCTGGCTCTGGGCCTCTCTCTCATTCTATCCTCTCTTTTCCTCCTCATTCTTCCTCCCAAGCTTAGATTTCTCCTCCTACTTATTCTCTCTGCCCACCAGCCCCGTCTATTCTTTCTCTGCCTAGCTATTGGCCATTCAGCTTTTTATTAGGCCAATCAAGTATCTAAGGCAGGCAAGGTGAAACAGATGCAACACATCTTGACATATATTAAACAATGCAACAGGAACAAAACGCAACACACCTTTACCCAGTTAAAGTAGTATTTACTGCATAAATAAATGCAATACATCTTTGCTCAATTAAAATAATAGTCTACAATAGCTGAGGGTCTTATCCAGTCTTCTGTATACACTGGGATCCCAAAGAAGTATGCTCCAATGCCAATGAAGGAATAGATATGCTAGCAGGTTAAGGGCAAGCAGGCCAAGAGCAAAACCTTCCTTCTTCCATTGTCCTTCCAGCAGGAGATGGGACCCAGATTAAAGGTATGCCTTCTAGCCTCAATTTATGGATTAAAGGCATGTGTCATTCAGTCTCAAAATCCAGGTAAAAGGCCCATTGTCTTCTTGCCTCAATGTCTGGATCACAAGTGTGCCCTCTCTTCCTAGATTATAGTTCATTTCAGATACATTCAAGTTGGCCACCTAGAATAGCCATTACACATACCCAATATGCTTACAAGTTTTGATGTACAAAAAGTTTACACAATAGTTTTATAATTCTTGAGTTAGGATTTTTGCCTTAGCAAAAGTTTTAGGGTGTTAAACCAAAACCAAAAGAGCACGAGATGAGTAGCAATAGTTCCTATTGAAAATAGTCTGTCTCTTTGTTTTGCTCTCCTTTCTCTGTCACATAGTCAGGTGATGCTGCCTTTTTCCACTATGGAAAGGCAGTCACCATCCTGGGTTCTTTCCTCCTAATAAATCTCTTGAATGAGGTTTGGGTGACAAGCTACTTTCGAAGAGATGGAGTTCAGCAGAGACCTAACAACTTTTCACTGGGGCGCGTGTAGCAGAGCAGAGCGGCGCAGAGCCGGGTGGAGCAGGACTGCAGCGCTTTTGATGGGGAAACCTTCTTGGCTTGCCTGATACAGGACAGAGATTTTGAATATTTTGGAAGAAACCTTTAAACAAACATGCTTGGGTCTAGAGTAGGGGGAGCCTTACTTCAACTCCAGAGCCAGATTTAATTGAAGTGGGACAGCATATGATAACTTAAAAAAATAGGGCATTTACACAGTGTGTGTGTGTGTGTGTGTGTGTGTGTGTGTGTGTGTGTGTGTGTGTAGTGAGACTACACATAAAAAATAGGGCTTGGAGCAGAGAAAGAGGAAAGAGAAATAGGGAATGGGAGTTCTCTTTCCATTTCCCCGATTGCTTACTGAATTTGTAAAGGTACCAAATAATATTAATATCTAAGGTGCCATTAGGTGGCCCTTTGGATTAATTATCTAAGGGGCATTGAAGCTAAATTTGTTTGCAAAAGAGAATAAATCTAGATCCTTTCAGGTCAGGTGCCAGGTATAGAGGCTGGAGGTTTTCTAAGAGGCATTCCAAGAAGGAATGAGAGGGTATAGAAGATACATTCCCATGGATGAGAGAGAAGGGAAATGCCATTGCAACCTGTAGTTGTGGTTGTCCCTAGAACTCAGGGAGGACCAAAAGAGGACCAAGATATTCAATGAGTCATCAGCACACTCACCAGGTCAGGATTTAGCCTGTCTAAGCCAGGGGAGAGACTTGGCACCTAGTACCAGGGCTTTCATAGAGGCCAGAAGGTGAGGACAAAAACTAAGTTCTAAGAGAGGGGCCTTATCCATAGAAAACAGTAGGGAATGGGGTCACAAAAGTCACGAGGCCTTAAGCAGCTGTGGGATCGCAGGCAGTTCCAAAGGGAAGATGGGAGAAGAGGGCAGAAAGGGATTAGTAGCCCAGTAGGGCTTAAGAAAACTTCAAGACTACAGCTCCAAGAGTTAGGGGACTGAGATGAAGAGGATCAGCCACAGCCTTAAAACTGTGACCAGGGTACCTCCATCTCCAAGAGTACCAGAGGGGTGCCGGACACTCAACAGTCACTTCCTCAGACTCGGAGAGAAATATTTACACTGATCAAAGGGGAAACTTAAGTGATTGCTGCTGGTGGGTGGGGTGCTGAGCAACCGGTGAGCTGGAAGGTGCGTCTGTTGTGGGTGTACTAGAGATGAGAAAGGAATAGGGCCAGTGCAACTTCGGCCTACGAAGGGAAAGGCAGGCACAAGGAGAGGCTAACACAGGATTTGGCACCAAATGTAAGCATTACAGGTCAGCTAGAAAGGCATTCTGGCAGTCAGGAGCCAAAGAAAACCACAAAGTCACACAGCACAACAAATCTCACACGAGATTTATTGGTAGGGGAAAACCAGGAGGCTGGCTGTAAGCACTGCTGCTCAAATGGAAAGGGATCTTGAAAGTCAGGAGCCAGAGTACTACAAAGTCACTGTTAGTGCATCAGCTTAAAGTCCTGTTCCAGGGAAAGGCTTCCCCAATGTAACAACTCTGCCCAGGCTGGGGAGGGTGTAACGGCATCTCATTCATATTTCAATAAAGAAAACTTCCCTGGGATTGGGAGAGTGAAACAGCCACACTGTCAGCCTTCCAGCCAGCCAGTGGTACGCACTTTAATTCCAGTAGCTACACTAGCTGCCATAGAAACCAGTCAGTACATGCCTTTAACCCCAGAACTAGAGAGGATTATATAATGGGAGGAAACAGCTTAGACACAGTCACATTTTGAGATTCCTGGAGACAGGATCACCATTTCGGACTGAGGTAGAAGTAAGAGCCAGTAGCTGGCTGGCTGTTTTCCTTTTCCGACCTTCAGCTTGAATGCCAATTATCTGTCTTTGCGTTTTTATTAATTGTGCATCAGGAAGGTTTCCCCAGCGAAGCTGTTACAGTTCTGCTCAGGTCCCCTGTAGTGTAACAACTCTGCTCCACAACGGGAAGGTTTTCCCAACAAAAGCGCTACAATCCCGCTGCACGCCGCTGCACGCCGCTGCACGCCGCTGCACGCCGCTCCACGCGCCCCAGTGAAAAGTTGTTACATCTCTGCTGAACTCCATCCCTTCGAAAGTAGCTTGTCACCCAAACTTCATTCAAGAGATTTATTAGGAGGAAAGAACCCAGGAGGGTAACTGCCTTGCCATGGTACAAAAAGACAGCATCAAACTGAACAAATACAGGGTTTATATAGGGCTTCTTAAGGGCAGAGTTTTTCCAGAGTGAAGATTTTCAGCATGGGAATTGGTCAGATTTCAATCCCCTTGATCTTGGACAAGCTCAGATTGGCTCGGTTTCTTGCTCAAGGATAGGTTGGTTTTCTGCTCAAGGATTGGTTGGTTTTCTGTCAGGGATTGACTAGATTTCCTGCTCAAGGATTGGTTGGTTTAATGTTCAGTTGGTCAGGAACAGATTTGGCTCTGGTTTCAGGGCCAAAATTTGCTTCTTTCACTGGGCCTTTTTAGCTTTTTGGCTCTAGTTTTAGGGTCAGGGTTATTTTTTTTTTCCACTGGCTCTGGTTTCAGGGTCAGGGTGTGTTTCTTCGGTTCTGGTTTCAGGGTTAAAGTGTGTTTCTTTCACTGGTTCTGGCTTCAGGTTAGGGTGGGTTTCTTTCACTGGCTCTGGTTTCAGGGTCAGGGTGGATTTCTGTGGCCTAGCGCGTTCTTCTGGGTCGACCAGCTGCCTAAAGTTGGAGGACTAGAGACCACCGCTCAAAGGGAGACTAACGCACAGGCACCTAGATATGGTTTACTGTGGAGCTGAAACTCAGCAGGCTGGGGGTGGGGTGGGGAGTGGGGGAATGCTCGATCCACACCGCAGGCGCAGAAACAAACAAGGGCGTTCTATGGACTACATTTCCCGGCAGTCGCCGCGCAGCTCGATCTCAGTAAGCGGCGTGCAGCGATCTCTGCTGCAGGCCTTAGTTCTCTGGGGTTTTGCGATCGGCCTTCGGGAAGACTTTCTTTGTGGAGTTAACAACCGGCATTTCTGGGCCCCAACATGACACTCTTAACACAGCTGGATTCTGGTTCAAGCGTGGCTTAGGAATTTACCTTTTGGCAAATTTCCTAAGAAAATCTGACCCGGGTCGTCCCCGGCCAGACCCACCCAGAGATTCCCACTCCTACTGCTCCCCATCTGGCAGCCACGCCCACTCTGTAGCCCCGCTTCCCATCCACAGGTGGACACTTTCTCCTCCCGCTCTTTAATGCAAATTTTCCCTTCTCCTTGGTCGGCAGTGAGTACGTGGCGAGACCCGACCCAATGGGAGACCGAGGAAGCCAAACGTAAATCGGAAGTCCGTCTCGCCCGGCGGCCGTTGGCTTATGACGCCTAACTCGCGCGCTGGAACTTCCGCCACGGGCACCGAGGGCTAAGTTCTGTGCGGGCCCGAGAAGCCGGTCAGGTGGAGACGCTGCAGGGCTAGTGCCAAGATTTCGACCTGGGTTCTTCGGGCGGGATTTGGAGCCCGGGCCCCCTCGGCTGCTGCAGTCTTGCTCTGCTGTTGTGCGGAACCTGGGCGTCTTTCAGGGCGGACGACGTAGCTGGTTTCGGGACCTAGGCGCTCTGGGGACATGACCATGGCTGCTGGCCCGGGCTCCCAGGAGCCGGAAGGGCTCCTGATCGTGAAGCTGGAGGAGGACTGCACCTGGAGCCAGGAGGTACCCCCGCCGGACCCAGAGCCCAGCCCAGAGGCCTCCCACCTGCGTTTTCGGCGGTTCCGCTTTCAAGAGGCCTCTGGTCCCCGAGAGGCCCTTAGCCAGCTTCAGGAGCTTTGCCATGGGTGGCTACGACCGGAGATGCGCACCAAGGAGCAGATACTGGAGCTGTTGGTGCTGGAGCAGTTCTTGACTATCCTTCCCCAAGAGATTCAGAGCAGGGTGCAGGAGCTGCGACCAGAGAGCGGCGAAGAAGCAGTAACCCTTGTGGAGCGTATGCAGAGAGAACTTGGGAAACTGAGGCAACAGGTGACAGAAAGAGCTGTTTTATCCGTAGTTTGACCAGGAAGAAGGGAACATTGTGCTAGTCTAGTTTTGTAGTCGAATATACTTGATTGACCTAAGTGGACGTTACATGAGGAAGAGGGATTTTCGTGGTTTATCTGGAACATTTTCCTTCCAGATTTTCCCCATATAACGATAGCGGGCGGTAACGAGGATTTTATTTCAGAGTGTGGGCGTCACATAGTCCTGTTGTTAGTACTTTGCAACTTTGAGCAGACTACTTAATCTGTTTGGTCCTATTTTTCTGTTGATAAAATGAAGATGCTAAAGTATTGTCTGGGGACAGTTTCAAGGGTCAGGAGAACAGTATGTCAAGTTTGTTTGACGCTGCTGCCACTGCTTTGAGTCGTTTTTTTTTTTTTTTTGTGACAGGGTCTTATGTAGCCCAAGCTGACTGTGACTCACTGTGTAGCTCAGCTTGGCTCTGGACCAGTGGCGATCCTTCTGTTTCCCAAAATTCTGAGTTCTAGGGTTACAGGCGTGTGCCATCACGCTTTGCTTTGCTCTTTCAAAAGGCAGATCCTAGCTATGTAAAACCCAAGCTTAAACTCAAGGCAATCCTGCTTCAACCTCCCTAGTTCGGAGATTACCACAGACATGCCACCACCACAGGCCTCTTCTTAGTGGTTAATACCCGGTGTATCTTAGTCAGAAGTCTCCGGTGCAGAGTTGGATCTCTGTTAATCGAACTATGAAAAACAGCTAAACACTAGGCTTTGTGGTCACTGCCTGACAAGTTCACCTTACCTAGTAGTGAATGGACGCACCTAGGAAAAGGGAGAGAGAGAGAGAGAGAGCAGAAGTGAGGTGTTTCAGAAGAGTATATTGAGGTGTGTGCTCGCAGTAGACCCTCATTTTTTCTCACTCCTGACCCTTCCCTGTTTTCTCTGTCACATACAATCTAAAAAGCCTTTAGCATTAAGCATCCTCTTGGCCAGGACCAAAGGGATGGTGCGTGGTTCTCTTCAGAGGCTTGCCCTAAGAATCCTGCACTAATTTCCGTTTCTGTCAGCCCCGTTGTGATGATGAGTGATGTGGGTTGGTTCCCAGGTCACAAACCAAGGGCGGGGAGCGGAAGTTCTTTTGGAGGAGCCTTTGCCACTGGAAACAGCGGGAGAGTCACCGAGCTTCAAGCTGGAGCCCATGGAGACTGAGCGGAGCCCTGGCCCCAGACTGCAGGAGCTGCTAGACCCCAGCCCCCAAAGGGACCCCCAGGCTGTAAAGGAGAGGGGTGAGGGGCAGTTATCTGGGCAGGTGGGAGGGAGGAGGGGCTTTGGGTTGCCTCTGACCTTGGTAGAATGTAGTAGAGGTGCCAAGGAGAAAGAGTTTCTGAAGTTAAAGTTCTCAGATGTGGTTTGAAAAACCCAAGAGTGGTGATGTGGGTTTTGTGAGGGGTGGGTGGGAGGAAAAGGGGACTCTCTTAGTAAAGCCCCTTTGTGTAGAGAACTGGCAGTTTATAGTTAGATGATTGATGTGGGGATGTGTGTGGTTAGAGCGATGTTGGCGGGGATGTAAGGCTGCCCCGTTACTTTAGGTCACATTATTACACCTTTTGCTTCTTTTTGTTTAATGTCAACCTAAAAGCGGAGGTTGGGTGCTGGGGAATGCACATTGTGTTGTAATAATCTGTGGGTTGCCAAGATTTAGTGTTACTGTTCTCATTGTGATTTCTGTCATCTTCAGCATTGTCTGCTCCCTGGCTCTCTCTCTTTCCTCCTGAAGGGAATATGGAAGATAAGGATATGGCTGGCTCCCAGGTGATGTGCAAGTCTCATTCATTGCCTTGCCTCTCCCCAGAGTCCTCCTTTTCTCCTCTCTTTTTGAGGTGGGAGGTGCCCCTTGGCTACTAGGAAGATCTTTTCTTTCTGATCAGATACCTCCCTTAGCTTCTATGTCTTTTCAACCCATCACTTAGAGGCCTGGGACCTTTCCTCCTTCCTCACCCATGACGTGTGTCCTTGGCACTCCTCATTTCCCGCCTTTAACTGTAACTCTGCTTGAATTGTTCTTGTTGCATGTGATGCTAAAGGAGATCTTGTGTTATTTCAGTTACCCGAGAACTTCGAGGACATGGCGGTGTATATCTCTCAGGAGTGGGGCCATCAGGATCCTAGTAAGAGAGCTCTCTCAAGGGATGTGGTGCGAGATAGTTATGAGAACGTGGGTACGCTAGGTAAGATCTTCTCTCTCTGGCTGGGATGCTGACATGTATGACCTGAGTGGCCTGGTCCTTGGAAACACATTGCTGGGCATGAGCTTGAGTTTTGTCACGAGATTCCCCCCTCCCCTTTGGCTCTAAAGTTTCTCCTGCTGTGGTCAGTGAAACATCTACCACGTGGCACAGTTGAGAGACTGACTGGTATCCTCAACTGTGTGTCTGTTGCTGGGGTTGAAGGCAGAGTCTGAGCTGTAGAGAGCTTCCAAGGGCAGCACAGGCATATCCAGTGACCACAGGCCCACATCACATGTTTAGTGCTCTACACTCTGTCTGGCATCTATGCCCTCTGCGCTCTAATGGTATTTCTAGATGTCTTACAAAGACAGAAAGTCCAGGGCGCTGGCATTAATATGCCAGTTTATTAGCTCTCCTAGCCTGTAAAAGTCCAGGAAGGGGTGGGGCTTGTAAATTTGGAACATTGTATACACAAAGTAGGCTAGACAATACATTAATTAAAGTGTGTGTTGAACAATTGTGCACAGGTTAAAAATGATGCCAATAAAATAAGACAAACTGTTAGTTGAATGTAGGTGGGCTATATGTGAGTATTACATAGTTCCTCGGCTTTTCTGTGTAGATGAACTTTCTCATAATAAAAAGTTGGAAGGGCTGGGTGGTGGTGGTGCATTACTTTAATCCCAGCACTCCAGAGGCAGAGGTAGTTGGATCTCTGTGAGTTTGAGGCCTGCGTGGTCTACAGAGCGAGTTCTAGGACAGCCGAGGCTACACAGAGAAACCCTGTCTCAGGAGAAAAAGAAGGTGGAGGCAATCTAACTAAGCCGAATTGTGTGTGCAGTGTGGTTGGTTGTGCTGAAGCACACACTGGGAAGACCTCACACTGCAGCTTTTCCACCCAGCCTGGTTACAGCTGTTAGAGCTGCGCACTCACTCTACTGCTCACGCAGCATCGCTGCGCTTCTGCCGTGTTCCTGCACTGAGAGCCCCTCTAGGCTTTGCACCCTTTCTGCTGCTGTGCCAACTGACGAGAGAGACTGGTTTGTCAGAAATGAGCTCCTGCTGGAGTCTGTTTTGCTGGAGCCCGAGTGAGCTGTTAGCTTTTCTTTTTAGCACAGGAAGATTTAGAGGTTTTAATCTCATGGTCTTTAAGAACTTGGGTTCTTTTCTAATTGACTTCATGTTTTCTTCTGGAGTTTTACAGTTTAGCGCTATCTAAAAAGCCACACTTTTACTAACGTAAGTCTATTCTCAAGTGGTAATCCTGTATTTATTTTATAGTTATTTGAATTACAAATTGTATATTCTCATTAAACAAATTCAAGTTCTTTGAAACTATTTAAAAACCCATAGTCTTCTCTAATTTCTTTTTCCTGTAGCATAACTACTGGGAATGGTTTGTTGTATTTCCTGAATAATATGTGTCAGATTTAGAGTTGGTTTCTCTGCTGCTGGCAGGGAACAAGACTGAAGACTGTTTTCTCTGTGTGGTGAAGAATGTGGTGATATTTCTTTCATTGTGCATAGAGTCTTGCATTCCTGGTCAGGAGGTCTTAAGCACCCAGGTGGAGCAAGGAGGGAAGCCGTGGGACCCTAGTGTGTTGAGCTGCAAGGGAGGCGGGAGCCCCAGAGCCCCAGCTCCAGGTGAGAAGCGAAGACAAACGGCTCCCACAGTGCATGTGACATTTGGGGATCCAGGTACACGGCCAGTGCAGCACACTGAGGCCACCTGCTTTGTCTCCTGCACACTTAGCAAGGCAAGTGAGGAGTGGGAGACTGTACATTCGAGGAGGTCCTAACTCTTGGACGTACTCAGTAAACTCTGTCTAGTCTCAGCCTTGATCCATACCGGAGGGGTTAAAGCTAGCTGGAAAGCAGGGTCGGGGCCTGCAAAGGGTTCTAAGACTCTTCTGAGCTCTGCGCCTTGACGTCTCTTTGCCACGTTTCTCCAGCATGCTTTCCAGACAGGGACGGGGGAAACCGAGCTAAACTCTGTTCTCGGGGCCTCTCCTATGAAAGGCCTGTAGAGATTTCTGTTTTCTATTGTAAAATAATCTAGACGTTTGTTTGTTTTTTCTTCCTAGGGGTAGAAAAATTTGAGAACTCAGAAAGAAGCGGTGAGTCTGTCTCTCCTGAAAGTCCCCATCCTCCAGTACTGCTGCCTGGCCAGGCCAGAAGGGAGGTGCCCTGGAGTCCTGAGCAGGGAAGACCTGATGACAGAGAAGAAGGACAGTGGGAATGTCCCCCAGGGGACAAAATAGAGGAGTCCTTAGTGGGAACCACAAGTTGTAGAGGACTGGTACAGCCAAAGGAACAGCCCAAGAAACTCCATTTGTGTCCCTTGTGTGGCAAGAATTTCTCTAATAACTCAAACCTCATTAGGCACCGGAGAATACATGCGGCAGAAAAACTGTGCATGGATGTAGAATGTGGTGAAGTCTTTGGTGGGCACCCACATTTTCTGTCACTACACAGAACACACATGGGAGAGGAAGCCCATAAGTGCCTGGAATGTGGGAAATGCTTCAGTCAAAATACCCACCTCACCCGCCATCAGCGCACCCACACGGGTGAAAAGCCCTACCAGTGCAATGTTTGTGGGAAAAGCTTCTCCTGCAACTCCAACCTCCACAGACACCAGAGGACACACACTGGGGAGAAGCCCTACAAGTGCCCTGAGTGTGGGGAGATCTTCGCCCACAGCTCCAACCTGCTTCGGCACCAGAGGATCCACACCGGAGAGAGGCCCTATCGGTGCCGCGAATGTGGGAAAAGTTTCTCTCGCAGTTCCCATCTTGTCATTCACGAGAGAACCCACGAGAAAGAGAGACTCGACCCTTTCCCCGAGTGCGGGCAAGGAATGAATGACAGCACCCCCTTTCTTACAAACCCGAGAGCTCACAGAGTGGAGAAGAAACTCTTTGAATGTTCAACTTGTGGGAAAAGTTTCCGGCAGGGCATGCACCTTACCCGACATCAGAGAACACACACAGGAGAAAAACCGTATAAGTGTCCCCTTTGTGGGGAAAACTTCTCTCATAGATCCAACTTAATCAGGCACCAGAGAATTCACACAGGAGAGAAACCCTACACCTGCCACGAGTGTGGAGACAGTTTCTCCCACAGTTCCAACCGGATTCGCCACCTGAGAACCCACACAGGAGAAAGACCGTATAAATGTTCTGAATGTGGAGAAAGCTTCTCTCGGAGCTCACGCCTTACAAGTCATCAGAGAACTCACACTGGGTAGATACAGAGGGGTTTCTTTTTGCCCCGGTTTTGGCAAAAGTTGTCAGAAGTTGTTATCCAGAGCTGGTATTCTTTGCCCATTTGGTGTATTTTGCTGATAACTAATATAAAGAGAAAGTGAAACTTATTTTAAGGGAGATTCAGAGGTGAAAAACTAGCTTAAAACTAAAAATTCAGTCTCTAGAAGTAAGAACTCTAGAAGTAAGTTCTTTGAAGTAACCTGCCCAGAGCCACTTTTCTATGAAGTCCATTCTGTTTTTGGGTGCACCTGCTTTATTGTTTGACTAAAGTATGGCTTGGGTGCTGTACTGATTCTAGTATTCCAGCAGTCTTGGGAATACAGGGACTTTAATTCCCTCTTTATGACATTTAGCAGGAGAGTTTGGGCTCCTGAGGCCCTTGAGACCAAAGAAGAAGGGCTAGTTCTTCAGCTGGGAGACCAGTTGAAGGTCAACAACTTTCATCTTTTTGAAAGGCACTGGCTGGGAAGTCCCTGGCAGTCTAGTTCTACCATGGCAATACCCTTCTGAGTAGTTTGGCAGGAGTGCTCATTGGCATATAAGGTGACCTCAGAAAAAAAGGAAACCAGAAGCATAGGAAGCCCTAAGGTAGAACCCACAGGTGAGCCCAGCATTTTACAGATTAAATGGGCATGTGGTTACAGTCTACCTTTCCAGAGACTGAGACTTTCTCCCCCCTGTCAAAGGTGCATAGTGCTCTAGAGATGTTTCTGGGTAGAAGTTTCCATGATTCCTCAGAAACAGAAAACAGATCCTAAAGAAATTAGGAATTGTGTCTTTCCCTGTTGAAAACGTTTGAAAGGTTTATAATAAATATCTCCCAGGAAACACGAATATGTATGAGTCTTCATTGAGGGCCTTTGCATTGATACGTTTCAGACAAACTGCTCTTACCTTGTGCAGGTTCTAACTAAGGTAGCTTTTGCTTGGTTGAAGCAAGGTGTTGTATTCCTGGGTTGGACTGTTCTGTGTTAGAAGGGCAAGGCTGACATGAATGGTGGCCAGGGTGATGAAGGGCCTGCAAACATTATTATTTTCCTGTTTATAGCAGTATAGATGTTTACAGTTTAGGATACTGCGTTCCTGTGAAGTTTTGTTTGTTTTGGTTTTTTGAGACAGGGTTTCTCTGTAGCTTTGGAGCCTGCCCTGGAACTAGCTGTTGTAGACCAGGCTGGACTCGAACTCACAGAGATCCGCCTGCCTCTGCCTCCTGAGTGCTGGGATTAAAGGCGTGCACCACCACCGCCTGGCATTTGTTTGTTTGTTTTTTTAATGTTTTAGTTTAGTATGCAAAAGTAATGATTTCATCATATGGCTCTTAGTAGATCAGGCTTTTTAAAGACAGGATATTTTTGTTTTGCAAAACTGGTTCCTAGGAGGGAATCTAATAATGGTCTTGATACAGCCATTGATCATTAATGGTGCAGAGATAAGAAGGGCGGAATTACTCAGAGGTAAGCATTGCATTTTAGAAGGTTGTAGCTTGGGATAGAAATCATAGGGGTGTTTATCTTTTGTTAAATCAGTCTGCTCAATCATTTCCTGGCCACCCAGACACGAATAATCACACAGAAACCATATTAATTACAACACTGGCCAATGGCTCAGGCATATTTCTAGCTAGCTCTTACATCTTGAATTAACCCATTTCTATCAATCTGTGTATTGCCACGAGGCTGTGGCCTATCAGTAAGATTCCTAAGGTTCCAGCATGTCCTTCAGTAGCTACATGGCATCTCTTTGACTCTGCCTTCTCTCTCTGGCTTTACTCTGCTAAGCCATTGGCCAAAAGAGCTTTATTCATTAAACAATAGAAGCATCACATATACAGAAAGACATCCACATCAGACTATCATTATCTTATGTAGCTAGCCACAGCTGCAGTGGGTACATGAGTGAGTTACATCCAAAAGACAGCATTTTACAGCCCACCTTCCCATCCTTCAGCTCTTTCTTCCCATCCTGTTTCACGATGTTCCCTGGACCTTGGGGGTGTGACAACAGATGTCCCGTTTAGGGCTGAGCACTCACAGGTAATGTAAGATCTTGTAAGTCAATTGGGAAGTAGGTAGGCCAAGAGTGTGGAGTCTTGAGTCAGTGCAATGAATAAGCAATCACTTAGGTTAACTCAGTAGTTCTCAACCTGTGATGCTATGGGATAACGCTCTTGTACACTGTAAAGATTTGTCACTTGTATTGGATTAACAAAACACTGATTGACCAGTAGCCAGGAAGGAAGTATAGACAGGGCAACTAGACTAGAATTCTGGGAAGAGGAAAGGCAGAGACAGTCACCAGCCAGACACAGAGGGAGCAAGATGAGAATGCCTTACTGAGAAAAGGTACCAAGCCACATGGCTAAACATAGATAAGAATTATAGATTAAGTTATATAAGCCTGAGCTAATAATAGGCCAAAGAGTTTAAGCCTCTGTGTTTCTTTGGGACTGAACAGCTGCGGAACCAGGTGGGACAGAAACTTCCAACTGTACCCCATTGGGGGTCACATATCAGATATTATGCACATTAAATAATTACATTATAATTTATAGCACTTGCAAAATTATAGTTATAAAGTAGCAATAAAACAATTTTACGATTGATAGTCATGAGGAACAGTATTAAAGGGTTGCAGCATCAGAAAGGTTGAGAACCACAGGATTATCCCCTTTAACCTTCCTGAAAGAGCAAGAGTGTCAGGCTGATGGGGGATACCCCTCTATGAGGTGAATATGTTTTATTACCATTGGTTAATAAAGAATCTGATTTGGCCAATAGCCAGACAGAATAGAGCCAGGTGGGAAATCCAAACAGTCACTGGGGAAAGAAGGCAGATTCAGGGAGATGTGACTAGCTGCCAGGGGAACAAGATGTAACAAGCTGCAAGCCTCGTGGTAGAATATAAACTAATAAAATGGGAATATATGTATATATCCAGTAAGAAACCTGAGCCGTTGGCCAAAATGCTTGTAAATATACAAGTTTCTGTGATTACTCAGGGTTGGGCAGCTGGGAAATGAAAGCGTAGCCTCCAGCTACATCAGGTTTATGGAGATAATTTTAAGAGCTTTACACACTTGGTGAGTGTTACTCAAAATGACAGCCAGGCCGTTATAAAGCTTTATTAACTGAGCTGGATAGTGGTGGCACATGCCTTTAATCCAAGAATTTGGGAAGCAGAGGCAGGGGTGTTTTTGTGATTTTTGAGGCCAGCCTGTTCTACAGAACAGGGACAGCCAAGGCTACACAGAGAAACCCTGTCTCAAAACAAAAATAAAAACAGTAAAAAACTATGGGTTGAGGGAGCCTAAAATGAATATTAAGACAGTGGCTACTGTTGGAGCCCTTTCCACTTTAGTGGCAGAGTGCCTCTATCCTTTTCTATCCACTGGTTAAGGTGTTTACTGCAAGTAGACATTTGAGTCCCTTACGTGGAGGTGTTTGTCCGTCTTCCCTCAGCGTAGTTACTGTGCTGGGCAGGGGTTTACATCCTTTCCATTCCCTCTCCTACAGTGCTCCCCAAGCCTTGGAGTAGGGACTGATGCAGATATGTAGAGAATATTCCAGAATTGGACTGACCATAGGTGGAACCAGCTTTAGAAATTCCCAAGACAATGAAAGCGGCTCGGTGAGAATTTGGAGTGTTTGAATTCCCAAACGCGTGGCTGCATGAAATAGATTAGGACAAAGGAGCACGTTGAGAACTAATGCAACGTGGAGGCCAAGCTGCCTGTTTGGCTTTGTTAATCAAACAAGCTTGGTTGTTACCCAAAATATCAGAGCGATCCTTTTAGTGGGACTTGCCACCCCAAGTAAAAACCAGATGACTTGTAGTGAGGTCAAAATCTCAGTGGCATTCTTAAATGAGTTATTAGGAGCAGTGAAGAGACCTCTGTCTCTCCAGATAGCTGTGTGGGTGTGGGTCACATGGAAACAGTAAACTGAAGCTAAGAGAGAGAGAGAGAGAGAGAGAGAGAGAGAGAGAGGAGTGTTGTAGAATATTACCTTAAGATATGTTACATTTATGCTGCAGAATATTTGTATTAATGATGATGCAAAGACGCATTGCATTCTTTTATGTTGCATTTGTTTAACTTTGTGAAACTGTTACTTTGCCTGTCTAAAACACCTGATGGTCTAATAAAGAGCTGAATAGCCAATAGCAAGGCAGGAGAAAGGATAGGCGGGGCTGGAAGGCAGAGAGGATGAATAGACATTGAACCTAGGAGAGGAAGGAGCAGAGAAGAAGGAGAGGAGGACGCTAGGGCAGCCACCCAGGCACACACACAGCTACCCAGCCACTCAGCCACACAGCCACCCAGTCACACAGCCACCCAGCCACACACACAGCCACCCACACAGCCACCCACACAGCTACCCACAGTCACACACACAGCCACCCACAGTCACACACACAGCTACCCACACAGTCACACACACAGCCACCCACAGTCACACACACAGCCACCCACACACACACACACACCCACACACACACCCACCCACCCAGCCACACACACAGCCACCCACAGTCACACACAGCCACCCACCCAGCCACCCAGCCACACAGCCACCCAGCCACCCACACAGCCACCCACACAGTCACACAGCCACACAGCCACTGAGTAAGAGTGAAATTAACGTACAGAAGTAAGAAAAGGAAAAAACCCAGAGCCACAAGATAAATGGGGTCATTTAAGTTAAGGAAAGCTGGCTAGAAACAAGCCAAGGCCAGATATTTATAAGAATAAGCCTCTGCTGCAGCCAGCGAGGCCTGGACTGGCGGGGGGGGGGGGGGGGGGGGGGGGGGGGGGGGGGGGGGGGGGGGGGGGGGGAATGCCGGGATTGAGACATGGAGCCTTCTTTTCAGGTGGAAGAACAGCAACCTTTAATTTGCCCAGAGCTAAAGCCTTTTATACCTCTACTGCTTCTGTGGAAAATCACCAGCCAGAAAGAACACAAATTGATCCTTGTCAATTACAGACCACAAGGAAGTTCCCCTGTTGGTCAGGGGGAGTGAGGGCAGCTAGATCACAACTCTCCCCGTTTTATTTTATAAAATAAACGGTGCCTGTCTTGTTACTTTGGGTGGAATACCTTGCCTGTCGTGGGGAATAGCCCTCTAATATTCCCTGTCATAGGTGCATTCTATCCCCAAAGTATTGCCCGGCCGTGGCTACCCATATACATAGCCCTAAACCAAGTATCCCCAGGACTGACAGCACCAACCAGCCAGACCAGCGCTGCAACCATCTTGCATGTACTAACTGGGTGGTAAAATTAACAAAAGCAGTATTCCAAACCCCTCTCATATGACGGTTGAGTTCCATAACAGTAGCAGAAACATGCAATACAGTGCCATGAGTAATGCATATAACACGATTAACTGTCGAAAAGTCCAAAGATAGTCCACTTGCTCCTGAACCAGAGCCACTTGTTGGTTCAAGGTCAATATGCCCAATTAAATATGTCCATTAAGATCATTTTGAATGTCCAAAGCATTGCTAACTCTTCCAGCCAGCTGGCTGACAATCTCAGCCGTCTGCACAGTCTGGGAGAGAGCAACTCCGACAGCAGTATCTGCGGTGGCAGAGATAGCAATAACAGAAATCACAGCTAAGGTGATTCCAAGGTCTCTCTTCTGCCATCTTCTATGGTCCAGCACTTGTTGCCACATTTGCTGATACTTCTGACATCGCTGTGGTGTCCCCTAGGCCGGGCACCGACTGGGTCAGAGTAACATGCCTTTCGGCTCAGCTGCCTTCTGGCCTCAGATGCACTCTCTCTAGGTCCAAACTGCTGCATGGAGCAGAAGAGGGAAACAGTCTTGCTGCTCCTGAACCACCAAAGGAGCCCCACTTAAACAATCTTTTAGGGAATTTGGGCTTCATCAACCTGTCTGGCTACTTCCTGCTGAGCAGGGGTGCTGCATTCTTGGGGGTATTTTACATCAACATTTCAGGGGGTCTTGGTGATTCAAACCACATAAATTTGCAATGAATCCACAGGTTCTCATCCTCTGTGGAGACAAAAGCAGAAATTCTTTTCCAAAGCATCAAATCCTTAGGCCCATATTTTAAAGTCAAAATACCTTTCTTAGCAGTTCCCAGAATCAACTGTCTTTCTCCAGTCCAGAACCAAAAGACAACACAATCAACACAATAACGTACATCTGTACACTTTCTATCTTTTGAGGACTTCAGTTCACCCTCCTGACTCCTCTTTATTACTTCCCTATTTGCTGCGGGTCCCCGGCAGCTTGCTGCCATAAGCAGCCAGTCCCAAGCAGGCTGCGGCTTGCTGTGGAAAGCAGCCAGTCCCAGGCAGGGACTGCGCACGAGACCACGCAGCAAGAAGGTGGCTGGCTGGTCCCGGGATGGTGCAAGTCCCCGGTAGTGGGCAGTCCTAGGCAGGGACGGCACACGAGACCACACGGCTGGTCTCCAGGTCTCCATGTGGTGGTGGGGGGCAGGCAAGAGAGAGACAGATAGGCACACCATACAAAGTGGAGTTGGACATTTATTTTAGGGGTTATGGAAGGGAAGGGAGAAGGGCAGAAAGGGGGAGAGAGAGAGGAAGAGAGAGAGAGAGACAGAAGCAGGGAAGGGGAGAAGTGGGGAGAGAGGCAGAAGCTGCCTCTCTGAGAAGACGGAAAAGAGAGAGAGCTCAGGCTGGAAGCTGAAGATCAGCCTGCCTCAGCGGATGGGGGAGGGAGTGGGCGTGGCTTGTCTCTTAAAGAGACAGAACAATCATTACACCGAGGGCATCCCTCAGAGCATCTCTGGGGATGAAGAAACACATACTCCTTTTAATCTGACTTGGCTTGTTCCTAGTCTGGAACATTTAAATCCCCTTCCTTAATAAACCAGGGGCTAACATGAGCTATTGTTTGTTTGAAATCTTTGGCTGTCTTCCTTGTTACTTCCGTGCCTTGTTGCTTTAAGAGTTTCAGTTACTTTTGAGGCCTTCAATTCACCCTCCTGCCTCTTTACACTTGCTAGTCTTTTGGAGGGTGTCCCTCAGAGAATCTCTGGGGATGAGAAAAAAAAAACACATTACCTTCCCCAATACGCGCCTCGATTTAGCTGGCAGATGGAGCGACCCCGTTTATGAATCCCCACTTTCCAGATCCAGGCTGCACCTGCAGAGGCTGGCGGGGGGTGCCGGGATTGAGACACGGAGGCTTCTTTTCAGGTGGAAGAACAGCAACCTTTATTTTGACCAGAGCTAAAGCCTTTTATACCTCTACTGCTTCTGTGGAAAATCACCGGCCAGAAAGAACATAAACATCCTTGTCAATTACAGACCACAAGGAAGTTCTGCTGTATGTCAGGGGGAGTGAGGGCAGCTAGATCACAAGTCTCTATGTGTGACCTTTATGGGAGCTTGGTGGCGGGACCCCCCCAAAAATCAAAGAGTAAAGAAAACAACCAACTAAAGAGGAGCGCATATTTCCCTGTGCAGCCTGTGCTTGCAGGGCCTGAGGAGGCCAGAAGATAGCACCAGATCCCCTGAGGCTGGAGTCACAGATGGTTGTGAACTGCCATGTAAATACTAGGGATTGAACCCTGGTCCCCTGAAGAGCAGCCAGTGATCTTAACTGCTGAGCCATCTCTCCAGCCCCTACTTTGTAGTATTTTAATTATCTTTGGTTGTTCTTTCCTATTGGGTGTTAAGACTATGAAGGTGGCTAGAAATGATTATGGCCCATTAGGCTCCTTGGGAGTTCTTTTAGGGCTTGGGGGTGTCCTTTGCTCATTTAGTTTTCCATATGTCACCGAGTGGGATGGAGCAGGGTCTTGGTGACCACATGGCTTTCCCTCTGTAATGACCCCCTCCTCTGTAAAATGCATAGAGTCCACCTCGGTCTCCATGGCCTCAACAGTCAGAGGATAGGTGTCTTATTGTAGCTGTAACACTTACAGAGGTGTCTCATTGTCCACATTCTCCTGGGACATAGCTGGTCTTTGAGTCACAGCAAGAATATAGCAAAGACCACTTGGAGGGCAAGGGCCAGTGTATTATGTGTCAGCCCCTTTGTCCTTAGGTCTCTAAGTGTGGTTGCTGAACACCCAGCTCAGTTACCTGATCTCAAAGAACAGTTTACAATCCAGCTGTCTAACAGAAAAATTTTACGAAACATTTTAAAAAATAAATCTTGAGTGTTTAAAAGTACCCAAAAACCTGGCAAACTCTGTAGGAACTACAGGGAGTTATCTTGGCAGCATAAAATCTTTGTTCTGAAAGCATTATTAAATTCACCAGGCACAAGCCTTTAATCTCAGTACCCAGGAAGCAGAGGCACACAGATATTTGTGAACTGAAGGTCAGCCAAGTCTACATAGTAAGACCCTGTTCAAACAGCAGTAAAAGACACAAACTTCATGTCTGTTAAAGCTAAACTATCTTCTTGTGATATATACTAACTTTCCAGTTTTGTCCTGATATCTAACTTTTCAACTCTTCTTTACTTTATGCACAAACTAATTCACCATACAAACTCCTTGTTTGGAAGCATTTTCTTTTTTATTAGAAATATGTTTCTGTACCTATAACCTTTCATATTTCTACATTTGCTGGTTCCTTTCTTTTGCAAATTTTTTCATATAATCTCAGCTTTGTGCTTTAAAGGTGCAGAACACTGGACAGAGACGACATCTGATCATTTTTTCTTCCTCCTTCCTTCCTTCCTTCCTTCCTTCCTTCCTTCCTTCCTTCCTTCCTTCCTTCCTTCCTTCCTTTTTTTCTCGAGAAGGGGTTTCTCTGTGTATAGGCTGTCCTGGAACTCACTCTGTAGACCAGACTGGCCTCGAACTCATTGAGATCCACCTGCCTCTGCCTCCCCAGTGCTGGGATTAAAGGCGTGCGCCACTATTTCACAGCTCATCTGGTTGCTTTTTGTGTTTTACAAAGCACGCCGTCTATTGAGTATGGTATTACAGCTTAAATTGTTTTTGGTTCATTTTTTTTCTTGACACAGGTCGCATTCCCAGCCTGGGACAGCTTTTATGTTTTATGTAGCATACATTTTTTTTTTTAATTCTAGAGAATGAAACTGAGGCCTTAGTGCATACTAAATGCTCTACTAGTCAACTACATGGTAGAATTTGAACTAATGTTTTTTGCACAGCCATTATAATTTAGATAATCTGGGATGATAATTCCTCATTATTCAAATTCTTGTCTTTGTAAATAAAAAACTTAAAGAAATACTTAATTTACTTAAAGAAATGTAAATTTATTATTTTCAAATTGATATATAAATGTGCATTGATATGAAAAATAATGTGTTTGATTAAAAAACGATGTTAATTAACAGTATGTTTGCATCATATAATTACAATTATCTTTACTTAATCTAATTACTAGAACCAGAATTTGAAGACATATTGGAAGTATCCTTAATATTATGAGGCCCGTTTCTCAAAACTCTACCACATCTATGCATTTTACTCTCGAGTTCTTTCTTAGCTATATTTTGTTGCATCTCTTTTAGTGTGAAACAGTCTTTGCTGTTGGGGACTGTGGACCCCCAGAGCCTGAATTTCCTGTGACCCCCTGCCTGCCAGAGTAAACAGGCAGTGTTTTCCTGTGCTTGCAGCTGCGCTGAGCAAACAACTTGTTTTGCAGCTGCTCTGAGCACAAGACCTTCAGGAGTTCCTGATGTCAGGGGAGTGGTTTCTGGTGGGCTGGCAGCTGAGAGTTAGGGCGTGGCCATTGGTTAAGGAGACCCTATATAAACTGTCCTGGAACACAATAAAGCGGGCATTCTTGGGGCATTCCTGGGGACTTTTTGGTGTTACCCATGTCTCTCTCTCTCTCTCTCTCTCTCTCTCTCTCTCTCTGTCTCTGTGTGTGTGTGTGTGTTTCAATCTCCAGCCCCTTGCCTGACTTGTGAACCATGCCATAGTATGTAATGTAATGTGTAGAGCAGACATTGCACTACACTTTGCCACTCAGGTGTGGCATCAGCCACACTCAGAAGGTAGTCCAGACTGTCTTTCACAGTAGAATTCAACAGTCTGCTTTCAGCTCCCTCTTTTGAACAGCTTCCTTGGTTATCTCACCTTTTGTCTTGGGGTAACAACCTTTTTCTCTATCACCTCCACTTAACCACACCCGGTCATCACCCAGCTTGTTTCCGAACTCTGCATTTTCCTCAAAAATTTCTCCGCAATCCCCGTCTTCTAACCCTTGAAGGTCAAGACAGGTTCTGTTTGTAAAGATTTTCCCCATGCATTTGCTAATGTTATTTGTTTTACTTTACCCCAACTTTTTGCCTAGCTAAAAATTGCACTTTTGGGACTGGAGAGATGGCTCAGTGGTTAAGAGCACTGACTGTTCTTCCAGAGGACACAGGTTCAATTCCCAGCACCCCCATGGCAGCTCACAACTGTCGGTAACTCCAAGATCTGACACCTTTACACAGACATACATACTGACAAAACACCAATGCATATAAAATAAAAATAGATACATTAAAAAAAACACTAAAAATCAAAATGCACTTTTCACATTGTAGATCTTACAATGTAGAAATTCCCTTTTCTCTTTTATCCTGTTCATCTTCTATTTCTCTTACAAGACTCTCTTCAAAGTTGGTTTCCATCCAAAACCTAAAAGTCATTTGCAGCCCTGGTTGAATCAAAATTGAAGTATTAGCGAGAAAGAACATGTGTTTTATTCTATCATCCTCACTGGCTAATGGTTCAGCAGAAGGGTGAACTGGACAACTGTCCACAAGTAACAAAGTCATGGTTTGTCTTCATGAAGTGTTAGAACATTACAATGAAAATGATAAACCTCTAGAACAAAGTTTTTTAAAGAACCACTCTGAAAGCAATTCTCTCATGAACCAAACATCTTTACTACATTTATACATCACAGATAACGTACTTGTGTCTCTTTTACACTTTTGGGTACCTTAATTTTCCAATAATGACCAATTTTAGTTTATGAGTTCCATCTGAATTTGCACATATGAGGGTAGACAACCATTTTCTGTTTATTTTCCTCTCTGGTAGGCAGCTATATCTGAGTGTTCCCTGGCATTGACTTCCAAAAGAGGTCAGCCTCATCCCCACTATATACCTGGGCTGAACATAGTTATTTCTCTTTAATATCACAGACGATTTTTGTCAAAATGTCTCAATGTGTTCTGAAGCTGAACTTTGGACATGTCCCCACATGGTTTCTGGTTCCTGCTGTGTTATAATCCTTTTGTATACCGTGAAGATGTCTTTTTCTCACTGGTTTAATAAAGAGCCAACTGGCCAATAACTAGGAATAAGTAGGAAAAAAGAGGTTAGGCAGAAGAGCAAGACTGAGAGAATGCTGGAGAGAAAGAGGGTAGAGTCACCAGCCAGATGCAGAGGAAGCAGGAGACAAACATGGCATTCTGAAAAAGGTACTGTCATGTGGTAGAGGATAGATAAGAAATATGGGTTAATTTAAGTTGAAAGAACTAGTTAGTAACCTATCAGCCAAACATTTATAATTAATAAGTCTCTGTGTGGTTTTTGGGGAGCTGGCTGTCCCAAGAGAAAAACTTCATCTACAGGTTCCCAATTGCAAGCCTGTTTCAAAATCTAAAGAGCCAGTCCATACAGGCCTTAAAGTATGTTCACCCAAAACACCGTGCAGATCTTTCTGCAGCATCCTGAAGTGCCACAGCTTTAACAGGGATCCCAGATGAGTACTTCTGTTGGTACCACAGGTAAGCTGCATCATCAGTATCACCATATTTGGCGCCTGCCATCTTCTTTCTCTTTTTGGTCCCTACTAATGGCATATCCTGTTTTAGTAGAAAATCCAAAATCAACTTTTGTTCTTATTGTCTTAAAATGTTGATTTACTGATACCAAATTCATCTATCACACTTTCAAGAGATTTCCCACCTTCAATCCTACTTAGTGTTGTAGTTTTGCGATTGTGAGAGCAAACCAAAATGTAGAACAAACCCACATGGAATTTTTTAAAAATATTTATTTATTTATTATGTATACAATAATCTGTGTGTATGCCTGCAGGCCAGAAGAGGGCACCAGACCTCATTACAGATGGTTGTGAGCCACCATGTGGTTCCTGGGAATTGAACTCAGGACCTTTGGAAGAGCAGGCAATGCTCTTAACCACTGAGCCATCTCTCCAGCCCCTGGAATTTTTTTGATAGGGGTGAAAAGAGGTGGGTTGTGGCGGTCTGTCTCGGAAAGGGAAGTGGGCCCTGGGCTAAGCATTTGCTTGAATACTGACAACACTTGCGTGATCATAGGACCTGGGGCTGGCTAGGTATTTGCCTGAGTACTGACGATGCATGTTGGGCTGTAGGACCCTGGGGCTGGCTAGATGATGCCAGGAATTCTAACACTTAGAACCTTTGTTTCCTCCTCCAAATTCAGTGTAATATATGTCCTTCTTTTATTCTTCTGAATTTGACTAAGGACAACAAACAGGAGAAAAAAAAATAAAGCTCCAGAAGGCCACAAGATTTTGCAGTAGAAAAGTAACTAACTGAAATGTTAAGGGTTCATGCCTAAAGTATAAGCTATCGAGGTAAGGACCTACTCAAAGCTGACATTATCCAAGTACTGTCTTAATGACAGCCTTGGGGGTCCAGCCCCAAGGCCCTCATGGGGTTCAGAAGGGATGCAACAGCCAGGAATGGACTCAGGATATCTGAGGGTGAATGAATCTCTCACTACGTGCTTTTATGAATCAGTCTCTTTATTCTGCCATTATGCAATGTTTTCAGTTTATATGCATATGTACACACACACACACACACACACACACACACAATCAGCCATTCCCTAGCAATAGCAAGGTTACAAGGCTTGAATTTCTCAGGATCATAAAACAGATAAGAGCTGCATAAAGCAGCACTGTCAGTTTACTTTATGGCTCAAGGGAGGCACAGCTTGTGAAACTCCCAGGCATCTCCAAGAGGAAAAAGATCAATTTAAAGAGATTTAAAATCTAAGAAGGGAAAGAGGAGTTCATGTGATGCATTCCTAAGTGTGATATATTAGACTAGAAGTTCGTGACTGATAAATGTAGAAGAGGGGAGGAAGGCAGTGACTGGCACTCTTGACTGGCCAGAGCTATGGCACCTGGGAACAGCGTCAGGGTAGCCATGGCAACTGGTGTAAGCTGTGGAAGGAGACATGCTTGGTCTGCCTTGGCATTTTCTCCAATGTCAGCTGACTAACCAGGACCTCTCAGATCTAAGAATTACATCTTTCACCCTAAGCAGTTAGAACAAAGGGAATCTATGGTTATACAGTACAAAAATCTGGGACCAGACAATTTCCAGCCTCCCAGGCCAAATGGGGCTTTTGTTCCCATAGCGCCATGTGCAAAGGATAACCTTTCTCTAGAGCCGGTTAAATGGTCAATAGCTTTTCCATGTTATCTCTCAAGGTTAAGGCACAAACAGTAAATTTTCTAGACTAAGATCTTCTATCAATACACCGAGGTGAGATAGAGTGTAGGGTATTAATAGCCTGTTAAGGTTAGAGCAGGGTTAACTGAGGTTGCACTTTCCCATAATGGCTGTTGGTGAATTCAGGATGCCCAGTCCTCCTTATCTATGATGACTATGAATCAACAAGCTCAGACATGTTGTACTTTTGTCCTTGTGCCTATCTGGAAGGTCCAAAATGTGAGATATTTACAAGATTCTTCTTCTAGCCAAATATCCTGCCATAAAAGATAATCGTGGGGAGCTGGCTTCTAAGTTTATTTCAGGGAATGGAGCAGAGATTTGACTGGGGGAACAGAGGTTTTTTGACTGTGTGACTAACTTTCTCACAAGGGTCCCACAGTGTGGTGGAAAAGTCACCCAGTATACCAGTCCATGGGAGAAACTGTACCCAATAAGTGATTAATACACTGCTGAAGCTGTTGGGATGAGTCCCACTATAGAAGCAGAGCACTAAACTTCACGAGGGAGTCACAGCAGGAACAGCCACCATTCAAAGGTAGTATTCCCAGAACCTTGCATCTGGGCTTGTCTCCACCAGAATGCATATTTCTGGTGGGCTGACCTTCTGATTTGTCAGCTGAAATCTCACTGCATAATCCTGCAGACCGCAGCACTGTCTGGTTCTTACTATTGCAAGGCAGAGGAAGTCTGTCTTCAGAGCTCTCTGCTTGTTTCCCCAGTCAGGAATAACAGGGATACCTGCATATGTTCCCTAACTCAACACAATGAAAGGGATAAAATAAAGAAGGAAGCAACTGAGGGATGTTCCCACAGGAGCAGATGAGGATGGGATGCCTATAAAAAGCAATGCTTGGGGAAAGTGTGGAAGACTCAAGGACAGTGATTGAGTAACTGTGTTTAGCAGAGGTGCAGTGTAGCTCCCCCTCTTCCAAATCACCTGATTTCACCTCATTGTTAGAAAAGAGAACGGGGTTCATGATGTCATAAATATAGCATTCTCTGAACAAGTTTATCTACTTAGTGAGACTACAAGCCTCAAAGATCTGGATAGCAGGAACTTGGAAATAGTGTAGAATCTTTTAGGTGAAGAGAAGTTAGTAGTAGGTTGTGCACATGACTGCAATCTAACTTTTATTTCAGTCAATATAGCCATGAGCTTTGAGTGTCACCAAGTTCCCAAAGTAATCTGTATGCAGGCATATAGCATTTAGTGTCACTTTTCCATTCTCAGATCTTCCTTGACTGTTCTAGATATATTTCCAACAAGACGATTTCATATTTGGGTTCTTATCTAGTCTTCGGAATTATTCAGTTCCTACATAAGAAGCTAAAAGGTTTGCAAAATAAATTACCAGATTTGTTTTTCTAAATTTATGTCAGGATGTCAGATGACACATGTTTTGTATTTCAGAGTTTAATTTTTCTTCAGTGTATATTTTACTTAAACCAAGATTCAACTGCCTGAAGAATTCAAATGTTGATGTTTCTAATGAACCGGTGCCCTAAGTTCTTCAGAGGGGAAATTCTTTTTTTATTTTTTTTTTTATTTTTCTCTGCTCCCCTCCCTGCCACTCCCCTCCCTCCCTCAACCCTCCCCCAAGGTCCCCATGCTCCCAAATTATTCAGGAGATCTTGTCTTTTTATACTTTCTACTTCCCACGAAGATTATATCTATGTAGGTCTCTCTTAGTGTCCGTATTGTTGTGTAAATTCTCTAGGATTGTGGTTTGTAAGATGGTTTTCTTTGCCTTATGTTTAAAAACCACCTATGAGTGAGTACATGTGATAATTGTCTTTCTGTGTCTGGGTTACCTCACTCAAAATAATACTTTCTAGTTCCATCCATTTTCCTGCAAAACTTAGGCTGTCATTATTTTTTCTGCTATGTAGTACTCCATTGTGTAAATGTACCACATTTTTTTTTATCCATTCTTCGGTCGAGGGGCATTTAGGTTGTTCCCAGGTTCTGGCTATGACAAAGAAAGCTGCTATGAACACAGGTGAGCACATGTCCTTGTGGCACGATTGAGCATCCTTTGGATATATACCCAAAAGTGGTATTGAGGAAGGTTGTTTCCTAATTTTCTGAGAAATCGCCACACTGACATCCGAAGGGATGTACCAGCTTGCATTCCCACCAGCAATGCAGAAGTGTTCCCTTTTTCCCATAACCTCTCCAGCATAAGTTGTCACCAGTGTTTTTGATCTTGGCCATTCTTACAGGTGTAAGATGGAATCTCAGAGTTGTTTTGATTTGCATTTCTCTGATGACTAAGGATGTTGAACATTTCCTTAAGTGTCTTTCAGCCATTTTAGATTCCTCTGTTGAGAGTTCTCTGTTTAGGTCTGTGCTCCATTTTTTAAATTGGATTATGTGTTCTTTTGTTGTCCAATTTCTTGAGTTCCTTGTATATTTTGGAGATCAGACCTCTGTCTGATGTGAAGATCTTTTCCCATTCTGTAGGCTGGCGTTTTATCTTGTTGACCGTGTCCTTTGCTTTACAGAAGCTTTTCAGTTTCAGGAGGTCCCATTTATTAATTGTTTCTCTCGGTGTCTGTGCTGCTGGGTTCTATTTAGGAAGTGGTTCCCTGTGCCAATGCGTTCAAGTGTACTTCCCACTTTCTCTTCTATAAAATTCAGTGTGGCTGGCTTTATGTTGAGGTCTTTGATCCATTTGGACTTGAGTTTTGTACATGGTGATAGATAGGGGTCTACTTTCATTTGTCTACATGTTGATATCCAGTTATGCCAGCACCACTTGTTGAATATGCCTTCTTTTTTCCATTTGATATTTTTTGCTTCTTTATCAAATATCAGGTGTTCGAAGATGTGTGGATTGATATCCGGGTCTTCTATTCGGTTCCACAGAGGGGAAAGTCTTTATCTCTGTGGTGGTTTGAAAGAAAATGGCCCCCTAAGAGAATGGAGAGGAGAAAAGTAGCGCCAGGAAGTAGAATGGAGCTAAATCCTGTGTTCAGGGAGACAAAACATACAGGTTAAGAAATGGAATAAAGGGAGTGGTGATCTCAGGCAAGATCTGCCCAGCTATAATTCCAACTTGTGTAAAAGAATTACAGAAAACCTTAGAGCCAGATGTGGTGACACACACCTTTAATCCTAGCACTCCAGAGGCAGAGGCAGGTGGATCTTTGAATCTAAGGCTAGCCTGGTCTACGGAGCAAGTTCCAGAACAGCCAGGAAACCATGAAAACCAGAAAACTAGTGGGATGTAATTGAACAGGGGGGCATGTTCCAGCCCCAGCAACCAGCAGAACTTGGCTGCTTCGGCCATGTGGTTCTGCAGTTAAGGATGGAAGAAAGAGGTTATAGAATTTGCCTCTAAGACTAAGGAAAGCCACGGAGGCCAGGCATGTCTCAGGGGTGTCCCTGAATGGAGGCCCAGAGAGGCCATTGCATGAAACTGAAGTTGAAGCCTGGATTGCCTTGGAGACCCCAAGATGTTAGAGATAACAGAGTCATGGGATAGTTGCCAAGGAAAACTACTAGCATGGACTGGAACCAGCCCAAGAGAAAGAAGTGTGTTGCAGTCAACAAAGCTGAAAGAAGTTGGAGATCTCAAGAGCGTTTTGACATCGGACATGGAGATGCAGAGTTTGAAGTTTGCCCAGTTGGTTTTTGGTCTTGCTTTGGTCCAGTATTTCCTCACTATGCTCCCTTCCCTACGTTTTGGAATAGTAATGTTATCCTGTACCATTATATGTTGGAAGTATGTAATCTGCTTTTTTATTTTGATTTTACAGGGAATTATAGTTAAGAGATGGCATGAATCTCAGAAGAAGCTTTGAACTTTGGATTTTTAAACATTGTTAAGACTTATAGACTATGGGTGTAATGGAAAAATTTAAAATGCTGCAGGATCCCCGACGGCGGTAGGCAGCAGAAATGCTGTAGGTCCCCAAGTGGTGGTAGCAGGCCATGTGGCCGCAGGCAGTGAGCGTGACAGCATGCAGTCCCAGGCAGAGACAGCTGCCAGTCCCTGAGCAGTGTCTGGTCCCAGGCAGGGAGACACATGGCGGGCGGGCAAGAGACAGAGACATGGATAGGCACACCATGCAGAGTAAAGTTGGATATTTATTTAGGGGGTTATGGAGGGAGAAGGGTGAAGGGGAGAGAGAGAGAGAGAGAGAGAGAGAGAGAGAGAGAGAGAGAGAGAGAGAGAGAGGAGAGAGAAGCGGGGGAAGGGGAAGGGTGGAGAGAGAAGCAGAAGCTGCCTCCCTAAGAGGAAGATGGAAAAAGAGAGAGAGCTCAGGCCAATGGAGGAGGAAGTGGGCGTGGCTTGTCTCTTAAAGAGACAGAACAATCATTACAATGGGGACTTCTGAAGTTGGACTGAATGCATTTTGGGATTATAATATGGCTATAAGCCTTTGGGGGTCAGGGAGTGGAATGTGGTAGTTTGAAAGAAAATAGTCCCCTAAGAGAGTGGCACTATTAGGAGGTGTGGCCTTGTGGACTGGATGTGGCCTTGTTGGAAGAAGTGTGTCACTGTGGAGGTGGACTTTGAGGTCTCATATGTGCTCAAGCCATGCTCAATGAGACAGACTACTTCCTGCTGCCTGTAAGTGAAGACACAGAAGTCTCAGCTCCTTCTCCAGCACCACGTCTGCCTGCACACTGCCATATTGCACCATGGTGATAATGGGCTAAACCTGTGAAAATGTAAGCCACTCAATTAAACGCTTTTCCTTTATGGTCATGGTGTCTCTTTCCAGCAATAGATACCCTAACTAAGGCAAGTTCTGTGCCCTCAACATTCCTTTTCAGGTTCTCCTGACGATGCTGAAAGCCACTCCAGACCTTCTGAAATGCCTACTCTAGATGTCATGGTTTTCATTCTAGATACACAACTTCATGGGAAGAACAAAAACCACCACTATAATCCATTCCAGGTGCTAAAGACAAAGAAAAATATATCAGAAAAATGAGGGAAATGATTAGTACATCAGTTATTTCTCTTTCAGGTCATTCTGACTGTTCAATTTATGTCCTAACTCAAATGAAATCCATCATTTGTCTCATCTAGAACCTCAGGAGAGGCCTGCATTGACTTTACTCTAACCTGTACCACAAGGAAGGGCAATTCAGAGCTGTGGAGCATTAAGGTGATCACAAAAGAATTAGCACCCATGGTGTGGAGTCAATCAATAGGTAAGGGTAAAGCTCCACTTCCTTTTGAGATAGGATTTCACTCTGTAGCTGAGGTTGATCCCGAACACATGACAGCCACCTTGTCACAGTTAGCCAGTATTGTGATTACAGGTATGAACCATCATGCCCAGATCACAAACAACTTAATAAAGCAGTAATGCCAGGTGTAGTCGCTCACGCCTTTAATCATTGAATTCTAGAGGTAGAGACAGGCAGATCTCCCTGAGTCTGAGGCCAGTCTGCTTTACATAGAGAGTTCCAGGCCAGTCAGGGCTGCATAGTGAGACCCTGTCTTAAAAGAGAAAGAAATAAGGAAAAGTCATTATAGTTAGAACAATTAAGTAGCATATATTATAAACAGAAAAAGAAAAAGAGCACTTGTTAGCCAACTCTGTCAGCAGCAAGAACTCTGGACAGTGCATTCAATCAAGTATGAGTTCTGTGGATCTTTCAGAATTAACTCAATGTATTTGCTTTCACTGTTCCCCAGTTACACATAAATTACCTCTAAAACAGAGCCCTAAAGGTGCGACTTCTGTAACCCCTCAGGAAGAATAAGCAAGTATGGCACCTAACCTTATACCATGAAAACCATCATTGGTCCTATTGGTCATTTGTGCCCTGCTTTGTTTCTTCCCCACTGGGTCTCTTTGACCTTCTCTCTTTAACCAATGTTATCCTTATGTTATGACTCAGGCTTGTTAATGATATCTAAGGACAATACCTGGAGCATTTTATTCATTCAGTTAATAGTTTGCTTGTTTGCTTTCAAGACGGAGTTTCTCTGTGTAGCCTTTGCTGTCCTGTAACTCACTCTGTAGACCAGGCTGGCCTTGAACTCAGAGATTAAAGGCTGCATCACCATTGCCTGGCTTAATAGTTTTAAGTATATGCTCAATACTGGGCAAAGCAATCAGTATCTCAATACCAAAAGCTTTGCCGTTCACTGGTTCTGAGACTGGGAGCAAAAAGGAGGCATTTAGAAAGTATGTTGCATCAGAATGAAATTCTTAGGAGACTGTTCTTTGACACATATTCAAGGGACAAGCCTGCTAGTGCCCGTTTAATCGGTAATGCTTTAAAAGGATCAAGACGTATGTCATATAACATTCCATCCCAGAGCTAAAAGATAACAGCATCTGTTTCCTTCTCACCTTAAGCTTACTTACCTCCAGATAAACTTCCCTAGAAAGCTCAAAACAAAACAAAACCCTACTTCATTTCTTAAATCCAATTTTCTCTTCCCATTCAAGAGACTCCAAAATAAAAGCCATGTAATTTTTTTTTTAACCTCTTAAACTCTTTCTTCCTCTCAGTGTAGTCCAGCTCAAGGGAAGCACACTTTCAGTCTTACAAACTCTCAAGTTGCCCTTTTGTTTGGCACGTGCCCGGAGTCTGCTGCCTTTGATAATCTCTGAAACCCCAAATCAGCTTTTTCCTTGGGGTCCTCACAAGGTCGTTTATGCCTTCTTATTGGCTTAAGTTCTCCATAAGCATAAAACTGGTCTTTGGAAGTAAGGGCTTATTGGTACACTAATGCTGCTTACTTGCAATGCACTTAATTAATAATCTCTTTGCTGGCATTCTTACAGACATTTGGAGATCACCAAGAATCCATAAACATTTGACAGTCCACATTTAGGGATAACCTATCTTGTGTAGCTGAGTGTACTTGGACATTGCTAGAGAACATGACGACGAAGTTTCCACCTTCAGGGAAGTACAATGGTGGGAAAAAAACAGACCTTCTGACAACAGGAAGCCCACATTCTGGTTTAGCACCCCTACTGATAAATGTGTGGCACTGAGCAAGGGCAAATCACTTATTAGGTCTCAATTTCTTTGTCCAGGAAAATACAAACAATATTTCAAAACAAAAAACAGTTATGAGGAAAACATCACACGACTCGGTAGGCATTCAAAACCCTCATATTCCCCGAAGAAAGATGCGAAAGGCTCCCGAGCACAGCTGGAGCCTGAAGAGGGGCCCAGGCAGTGAGCACAGCATACAGAGGGGCAGCCGCCATACCACGCGATGACTCCAGACACCGGCGGTCCAAAGCTCCACTGAGATGACCGGGAGGCGAGGCGGCGATACCCTCCTGCCGGTCCGGAAACTCGGTGGCGTTTACCCCCTAGATGCTTGCACAAGCACAGACCCGTAAACGGAAGAGTAAGGGGAGACAAACCGAAGCCTCGGGAACACCCATTTCCGCTTCTGGGAGAGAGTGCGCTCAAACCCACTGGAGGAAAGGGTGACATCTGTCTGCGGGAAGCCTGGCGCGGTGGCCCTCCGGCTGCCTCCGGCTGGTATTCGAGCAGAGCTGCGCGGCTGAGGGCGGTGGCTCGCCGGTGAGCCAACGGGCATCCCAAAGCCGGCCTCTCGGAGGTAACCCGGACGCTGCCTCTTTGGCCGCTTCTGTTAAGCGTGTGAGCCGGTACCGGGAGGCCGTCGACCCTAGGCTATGGCGTTTCTGCCCGTGCGGAAAGTGGCTGAAGCGAAGACAGGCCCCAAAGCTGGCATCCTCACGCAGGGGCAACCCAGGGCCGCGGCTATTGCTCGCCCTGTACGGTGTGTGGGTGCAGCACGCAGCGCAGCATCCACCGTGGCCCTAGAGAAACGTCCCTGCCTTCGCTGATGCTTTTATACCGGGCCACTGCTAGCGTGGAGACTGGCCAGTGTAGCTTCAGACATAGCTTATGCTGATGGAGAGTCAGGAAGAGGCTCCGTGCCTCCAGAGCCCCGGTGGACCACAAGAAACTGACCATTTATTTGAATGCTCGTAGCATATTGGGCAAAATTTCGGTTTATCTCAAGGAAAGGAGGCCCACGAAACCTTACTTACAGGTCCAAATAGCCCTCGAAGAAATGCAAAACCAGTAAAATGGCACCTTAATAAGCAGCTCTGCTCTCTCTTGCTTTCTCTCTTCTCCCCCACGCATATCCCCACCTGACAAGGTCTCACTGTGTAGCTCTGACTGGCCTGGGTTCGATTCCCAGCATCTACCAAGCTGCTCACAATCATCTATAACTGATTCCAGGAGGCTCCTCTGTGGGCACCAGGCACGCAAGTGATATAGAGACAAACATGCAAGCAAAACACCCATAGATATAAAAGAGAAACAAATGCCTGGTGATTGTTTTTTAATATGCCTACACATTTGTATGTATACCACCTGTGTGCTTGGTGCCAGTGGAGGTCAGAAGGCATCGGAATTAAATTCACAGACAGTTGTGAGTTGCCCTGTAACTTACCAGTTACTCCGGGGGGCCTCTGCTAGTGCAGCAAGTGCTTTTAACCTCTGAGCCATCTCTTCAGCCCATGGCAGTTTACTGTGGAGCGGGGCAAGTCAGGACCTTTTCTGTTCCCTTATCTTCTGTGAAGTAGCAAATCTTCCTATCATCATGACTTTTTATTGACGTGTGTTTCCCTTCCTCATCACCCTGCCTTTGGTGTCTTCAGGAGCAAGATTCTTTCGTTGAATTTTAAGCCGGAGGGACCAGCCTCTGCTTCAGTTGTCCGAAGTTGCACTGTAAAGTGTCGAACATAGGAGCAAATCTGTTATAAGAGCAGAGCAGTGAAGGTAGATCTGAAAGTGGTTGAGCATTTGAGCCCTTAGATCAAGGTTGTATGGTATCCCAAGGAGCCTGATGCAAAGAGGGCCAGTTAAAGTAAAAAATCCATTTCACAAAAAGACAGTCCTAAACCTAAGAACGTTTGCTAGCATTTCTGGAACTTCAATTATCATAGAGCAGCTGAACCCCGCTAGGCTGTCAACCAGTTTAAAGAATTATGCCGTCTGGGGCTGGAGAGATGGCTCAGAGGTTAAGAGCACTGATTATTCTTCCAGAGGTTCTGAGTTCAATTCCCAGCAACCACATGATGGCTCACAACCATCTGTAATGAAATCTGGTGCCCTCTTCTGGCCCGCAGGCACACATGCAGTCAGAACACTGTAAATTAAATAAATAAATCTTAAAAAAAAAAAAAAAGAATTATGCCGTCTGTGGCTGAGACCAGAGATCCACCCCAAAGAGCAAATTTCAGAACCGCTTGTGCTAGAACAGTTTCTGACCATTGTGCCAAGAGAGGGGCAGCCTCAGCTAGAGGCAGCGTCCGCAGAGCACTAAAGAGCTCACTGGTGACTCTGGCCGAGCTCCTGCAGAGGGAACCTGAGCAGGCGAGGAATGGGGTGAGCAGAGACATCGCTGTGTGTACAGGGAAGTGGAATGATGATGAAAATCGTGGGGCTGGGGGAGTTATTTAAGAAGGATAGATTAAATCACTTCTATTGTTCTTTAGGGTGCTTAAGGTAGGACTTGAAGTATAAACACATAGGAAAACTCAGTCTACCATTTTAGAGATCATGAGGATCTTGAGTCATTATTGGAAAAAAAAGTTGAATTTTGCTTTTTGGAGCTATGCTGAATGAAGAGTAATGCTTCTGGCTTAAGGAGATAGAAACCAATTTTTTTCTTTTCAGCACTAGAGATTGGAACTAGGGCTGTGGGTATGCGAGGCAAGAGTTCTGCTGATTGTGTGTGTATCACTGTGTGCATGTGCTCGTGTGTGTATGTGTGTATGTCACTGTGTGCATGTGTTCGAGCACTCGGCTGTTCATGTTGAGATCAGAGGTCAACTTCAGGTGTCTTCCTCCATTGTTCCCCATCTTACAGTTCTGAGACAGGGTCTCTCACCGATCTTGACGGAACTTAGAGCTCCCTGTGTTTGGCTAGACTGTCTGGCCTGTGAACCTTCCCCTTTCCCACGCTGGGTCATGGGCAGGAGCTGCCCTGCCTGGCCATTATGTGTGTTCTCATAACTCAGGTTCACATGCTTACACCACACACACCTTACTAAATGAGCCACCCGCCCTGCTTTTAAATTTTTATTTATTTTTATTAATTAAATTTTTCTTTGGCAATTTCTTACATGAACATAATACATTCTGATTGCTCTCATCCCCAAATCTCTCACCTCTGTCAGCTTCCTCAAGCGCCCTTTACCGTATTCATGTCTTTCTGTTTTGAACCCTGCCTAGTTTAATTGGGGCTGTGTGTGTGAGCATGGGGTTGGAGCTATATGCTGGAGCCTTCGGTTTTGACACGGACTTGCTATGTAGCCCACACACCCCACATTACACATGTGTAAACTCACGCCAAGCCTTTTCAAGTATGTGAGATTATAGGATTGTGGCACCATACTCAGCAGAACCTAAATTCTTAGAAATAAAAGGCAGTGAAGGGGAGGAGGAATGTACAAATTAGAAGATTATCTTAGTTACGGTCTCTATTGCTATGATGAAAAACCATAACCATAAGCAAATTGGAGAGGAAAAGGTTTATTTTGCGTTCACTTCCACGTCAAAGTCCACCACTAAGGGAAGTCTGGACAGGAGCCTCGAGGCAGTACTGATGTAGGGGGGTGGAGGAGTGTTGTTTACTGACTTGCTCTCCATGGCTTGCTCAGTCTCCTTTCCTATAGCATCCAGGACCAACAGCCCAAGGAAAGCACAACTCCCAATGAGATGGGCCCTTCTCAATCAGTTACCACTTAAGAAAGTGCACCATAGGCCAGACTGGTGAGGGCATTTTATCAATTAAGATTCTCTCTTCTGAAATGGTTCTAGTTTGTGTCAAGCTGACGTATAATTAGCCAGCACAAAGACTTGGAGCTCATCAATTGAGCTAGGCTTATTGACCAGCAAGCCCCAGGGATTTGCCTATTGCTGAGTCCCCAGTGCTGGTGTTGAGAACATTCACTGCTATAGCCAGGCAGTGGTGGCACACACCCTTTACCCAGTACGGGATGTTGTGGGGGGAGGCAGTCGGATCTCTGTGAGTTTGAGGCAAGCCTGGTCTACGCAGGGACTTCTAGGACCGCCATGGCTACTTAGAGAGACCCTATGGACAAACAAAATCCAACAACTACAGAAAGTGTGCTCTCATTCCCGACTTTTTATATAGGTACTAGGAGTAAAATTCATGCTCTTGCAGCAAGCACTTTCCCAACATTGCCACTTCCCCAACACCAAGAGAGCAGTTTTTTAGTTTAATGTAGATTTTTCTCATGTCTTCTAAGAGTTTTGTACTTTGTATTTAGGCCTGTGATTTATTTTGAGTTAGTTTTTCAAAGATATGAGCCCTCCTACTTTCTTCAATATAGTCGTCAATATTCTGGTCTTTTGCCTTTGTACATAAACCTTAGAACTAGTAGTTTTTATTAATCTCATGTAGGGTTGTGATACACAATTTAAGAAACAGGGTTTCTGGTTTAGGCATGTGGCTTAAGCTATTCTCTTACAGACTGATATTAGAAATGCTAGATCAAACCAGCTCTTGCCACATAATACAGGTAAGGAGACCAGCAACCAGTGACAGTCTTCCCGGAGTCCAGCAACCAGTGACAGTCTTCCTGGAGTCCAGCAGCCAGAGACAGTCTTCCCAGAGTCCAGCAATCAGTGACGGTCTTCCTGAAGCTTGGAGATAAAGTTCTATTATGAAACCAACGTCATGGGAGGAAGAGCAAATGGTAGATTCAGTGCTTGGCTACATCATTGAGTGGGAGGATCAAGCATCTCATGAGACCTATGTCTGCTCTGGACTTTCCAGATACACGAATTTTGTGCACTCTTCCATTTATTGTTAAGTGTATTTATTATGAATAGGAATTGCATAACTGAAAGAAGACATAAGCACATAGAGAAATAACTAACTTAGTATATAGGTGTCAAATCCTTCTTATATCACCACCTAATAGTTTTTTTTTAAATAGGAATTATCAAGTATACAGAAAGGTAGTATGATGAATGTTCTGTATGCCTTAAAAGTTACATTGACATGACACCCTATCTCAAAATTATCAACATTTTGCAATCTTGTTTCATTTATCCCCTCCAGTGTTATGGTTTTAGTTTGCTGTAAGAGTGTTGTCAGCTTTGTGGTTTTAAAGCAAACCCCAGACATTACACACTGACCTGTCAATAGTTCCATTTATAAGCAAGAAAGTAGTATTGACAACCCTTCCCTAAACAGCCTTTGTGATGGCTGGCGGGCGTTCCCACTAGGCAGAGCCGTCTCTCCCGTGGGAAAGACTAAGAGCAAAGGTAGCCTTTCTCTACTCTAGAGTGTGCAACAGAACTTGAACTACAACTTCTCAAGATGGCCTTGTAAGAGGACCCTCTTGGCCTCCTGCCTGGGGCATTCATTTATGAGAACACCAGGTATCCCAACTGTTTCATAATGAGGGTTTCCCAGAAGGGACACTGTCTCTAATGATCACCAAAGCGACTTATTAATGACTCGAAACTACATGATCTACTGTTGTACTTTTAATGAGCCCCAGAGTGATTCATTCATTAAGAGTTCAGGAACATTGGTTAATTGTTGGTTTCCTGGAAATCTAAAGAACAAAATAATGACATCCACCCTCCAGTGTACGTACAGCAGGTCTCCAAGAGCTTAGCATATGCTCAAAAAAAGCTCTCATTATCCACTTACATTGGCTTTAAGTATCTTTTTAAAAAATAATGTATGAGTATTCAAAATTAAAATTTTATTGTAATTCACCTCCCTCTTTTTACTCCTTTTTTATATCCCCCCCTTTTACATTTGTCTGTTGTGTTTGTGTGACTTCTTAGAAGAAAGATGCCTTGGAAATTTAATGCCTTCATTCCTAATGAGGAGCTCACCTATCTGTAGGATTAGTGTGCATTCCAACCCTAAATCCTTTTTCTGAAATTACTCTGAAGTACTCTTTACTTTAACACTAAGTGCCCTGCTAGTCTAGAATCATCAAACAAAATACTCTAGAAGATTCTTTATGTCCAGTCAGGACTTACAATAGTTTATGATTTACCATTTATGAAAAACTTAGTCAATTAAGAGTCCATTGCAACCTGAATTCCTGGTTCTGTATTTATTACACTCTGTAACTCTCAAATTAGTATATACTAACTTTTGCCCAAGACTAGTTTTTTGCTTTTCTCTGCCTAAGGTTGTTTACTTCCTAAAACTTCCTGAAAAATACCTACTCAATGTTGATTCACTCATTCAGTATTTAAAAAGAAATTACTGAGCACTTCTATGGGCTAGGTATTATTTCAGGTATTGATAATTTATATTTGCAAATATCAGGGGTCTTGGGCTTTTGTTGATTAGTTGGTTGGTTGGTTTTAATGCTGTTTTTTGTCAAGGACCGGCCTTGAAAAAAAAACACCTCTTACCAGGGTAGGGGCGTGGGAACTAAAGAAATATAAGTAAAGAATATGAAGATGCATAAAATAACAAGACAGAAACCATAAGACAGTACCGGGAGGGTATGCCAGGGATTACTGAAACCCTGAAATCACCTGTGTTTATTTTTCCACAGCTTTTATACCCAATGTAAACTGGGGGAGAAGGTAACAAAAGACTTTATTAACATGATACAAAGGATCACTCACACAGTCAATGGCTTCATCACTCTGAGACATCAAATCATTAGCATTCTGTCCTCTAAGTAGCTAGGTGCTCTAGATCACACGTGCTGAAGACCGCCCTTCCCTAGGTGACCTCCGGGTTACTAAAGCAGGAGCAGAAGTACATTTGCATATCCTGACCACCCTTCAGGATGGCACTGAGCTATCTTAATTTCAAAAGAGCCTGACCACCGCCTCCTGAGTTAAGAGGTGCAATTATGCCTGCCAGTCTCCAAACTCTCTGACCGCCAGACAAGGTGGAAATGGGCCTGCATTTTTGTTTGGATGCTAAAGAAATTTTTTTGGATTTAAGAAGAAGAGGACATGTTTTAAACTTCTTTATGCTATTTAAATAAATAAGGTGTGACACTTCTACCATTTCATTTGGCAGCTGATCTTCCTGGTCAGCTTCAAGTGGTCACCTTCACTTTACTTCCAGTTTCTCCCAGATGGAATAAGGGAAACATCTCTCTCCAATTTTCCACATGCATTATTCAATGTTTTAAAATTGACTTAGATTCTTAGTTTTTTAGAGTAGACTTAAGTATTCATATTTGAGAGATATGCCAAAATATTTACAAAAATTTTTATAAAAGTCTTGCAGATATAGACATACACTGTTTTTTTTTAAAAAAATAACTATTTATTTCTATTATGTGCATTGGTGTTTTGCCTGCATGTATGTCTTTGTGGAGATGCCAGACCCTTTGGATCTGGAGTTACAGACAGTTGTGAGCTGCCATATGGATGCTGGGAATTGAACCCTGGATCTCTGGAAGAAAAGCCAGTACTCTTAACCACTGACCCATCTATCCAGCCCCACAAAGCAAACTCTTAGGAAAATTGTAGGCACTTCGGCCCATAAGTAGTTACCGTTGCTCATCCTCTGACAGTGGAGATACAGTCTAAGAAATGCATTGTTAGGTGACTTCTCAATGTGCGAACATCAGAATGGACTCAAAGGTGGCTATGCTGTGCCTAGATTATATAATCTTATGGGGCCACTATCATGCAGGTTCTCTGTGATTGGCTGAAGTACCATGTGCCACATGGCTGTGACGATACACTATGATTCAAATGATAGTTCCAAAAGTCAGATGTAGCCACTGGTTGTTCTAAGAGACTAACTGGAGATAGCGAGACCATAACTGGCTTGCCCTCCTGCCTTCTCCAGCGAGAGGACTCAGTGGTCCCTACCTCTGGAGACTGAATCATCTAGGTGGTATCTTGGAAGGAGAAAGATGCCCTCACCAGATGACTCAATTGCTGGCTCCTCGATCTTGTGCTTTCCGGCCTGTAGAACTGTGAGAACACCTAATTATGCGGCTTATACATTACAAACAAAAGATAAAAATATACTTCTCACTGAAAGGTAATATTTCTTTTCTCTATGTTCCAAACGTCCACAACAATCAGCCCCTAAAGATCAGGAAGGTTGTCACAAGTAGCGATGTTTAAATGGACAGAGGATGTAGTTCAGTGGTGGAATGGCTGCTTAGAGTGTGCAAGGCCCCAAGTTCAATCTTTAGCACCTTAAGCAAACAAAAGACCAGTATGAGCTAGTTCTGGTAGTGCACGCCTGTATCTCAGCTGCTTGGGAAACTGAGGCAGGAGAATCACAAGCTCCAGTCCTGCCTGCTGCAAAACTCAGTTCCATGCTGAATAATCTGGCAATGCCTTTCCTCAAAGGGGGACAGGGAGTGGGACACAGGGTAAACTGGAAGAGCACCTGCCTAGTGTGCTGAAGGCCTAGTACCGCAAAATAAACAGAAACTATATAAAAGAAACCCAGGAATAATAGATAAACCAATTTTCAACAGAACAAAGTATTAAATGATTCAAAATAATATATAAAAAAGCCAATCATCATACAGAGAGACTCAAAATTATTAGCCACCAGGAAAGGGCAAACCAAAGTCATTGAAGCTTCACAGAAACTAGAATGGCACAATAAAAAGATAAAGAAGACATCAGGATCTCATACACATAACAGGAATGTAAAAATGGTGGGAAACATGGCAGAGGCTTTAAAAGCTAAATACAGGGGACTAGGGATGTGTGGCTTCAGAGTGAAGCCCTTGTCTATTGTGTGTGAGCCCCTGAGCTCTATCCAGCACGGGGGTGGGGAAAAAGGCATGTGAGCAGAGAACTTCTTTGTTTACTAACCCCACTAATCCACTCCTCTACAAAATGAAAACACGTCTTCATAAAAATGGGCCTACAGAGTTGGTCGTGGTGGCTCACATATAACCCTATCACTTATGGGCTGAGGTAGAGACTTCTGTGATTTCAAGGCCAGCCTGGGTTATAGAGTGATAGTGTGTCTCAAAGAAAAAAACAAAAGTATCTTGTCCCAAAATGTAAGTAGCATTATTCACATAGGTGAAAGCTAGGTACATCTCAAATGTTTCTCCGACTGCTGAGTGGGTGAATAAAATGTGGTATATTACAACAGTGGAATATTATTCAGCAACTACTGCCGTGAATTTCATATGCATGCAGTGTTTCTACTTAATGAGTAGCATTACCTTATGCATAGCATGTAAATGATACACTGTATGCACATCCGAAATTGTTTGCCTGTCACTTTTTTAGGTTAATCAAACTGATGCCTACAGATTTTATCAATGACACAGTCTTTATACACTACAACTTTTTCATTTCCCATTAACTTTACGATTTCTACCTTTTGTTTTATTTTTTGAGACTATGTAGCTCGGATTTGCCTCTTTCTCCTCCATGAGCCTCCTGCTACTGTAGTTTTGTCTTTAGAACGATGCAGTGATGTCTGCCCAAACCTTCCCGGGCAGATCTGAAGGTGCTTCTTTGACAGTAGTGACCTGAGTGAGTTTGAGCATTGCTTAAACTCTGGAAGCCAGTTCCTTCGACTAAGATGAGGCTATGCCACATAAAGCATTCCATTCATTATGGTAGATGAAGTAACATATGAAACGTTTCATGTATTTCTTATAAATCTTAATTATGATACGACATGGCTAAGCATCACTTTTAGCTTATACTTGAATATGCCTAATGCATCTCCTGAGTTCCATGTGCAAACTTCAAACTGAGCCACTGGCTCCCTTTGACCTTCAGTGTATCTGCTATTGAACTCACTTTCTTCTTCTCCCTCCAACCTATTCTTTTCTTCCCTTCTGTATTTGCTATTCCATGAATGTTACATTTCAGCTCCTCTGATGGAGCTTCCAAAATTATGGAAGCACTTATGACCATCCCACTGCCGAGAGCTATAGGCACGCAAGTCTTCCAGTTGCCTTTGAGATTTGCATCCAGCAGGAAAGTAGTATCCAGCGTCTGTTTCAACAGTAGAGACATCTGGTGTTGGAGAGACCCGTGCTACTGATGCTAGATTGCCCTGGGGTTTGGCTTTAACTGTGGTCCCTGCTTCCTCAGTTCCTTTGTCCTGCATCTTTTTCAATTCAGATTTCCATTAGTGAGCAACTATATATTCTTCCAAAAAATATTTCTTTTCTAATTATCTCAATGAAAGTTGTTTTCTCTCGAACCTAAAGCAGTTTGTAAGCCAAGCGCTCTGGTCTGTAATGAATTCTCAAGACCATGGAGGAGTGCCATTAACTGACTTGTTCAGCCTGCTTTCTGACACACTTCAGGACCACCTGCCCAGGAGTGGCATCACCCACAGTGGGCTGAGCCTTCCTACATCAGTCAGCGATCAAGAAAATGCCCTCCAGGTCAATCTGATGGGGGCATTTGCCGGGAATCATGGAGTTGGCCTGGTCTAGATATCTTAAGAGGCATGCGTCAAAGGTTTTACAGGTTGGAGTCCGTAGCTCCTAGAGCACTGTGTGTCTTTCAGTTCCTGAGAAACCAAGACACTCTTTCAGGTAGGGGAGCATTCAGGCCACCCGCATATCTCTGTATTCCTTGGAACTCAGCGAAGCTTATAGAACCTTGGCAGAACAATTAGTCTTAGACATTAATCTTGTGTACCCTATATTGCATGTAAACGTTATTGTATTCTGGCAACCACAAGGTATTCTCCCTGGCAACTGCCAATGTACTCTGTTTTTGATAAGGCTATAAAAAGTCTGAGTGCTTGCTATAAACGTGCCTCAGCGTCAGTGTTGCTGAGACACCTCCAACACAGCGTGATTTTAATTCACACCTGACCGTATCAAGAGACCCTGGTTCGGTAAGTAAGCCTGGAGCTTACAGGCATTTTCCGAACTGAGGGTCCCTCTTCCAAAATGACCCTAGCTTGTGTCAAACTGACAAAAAATTAGCCATTACAAACATCAACCTCAAAGCAGTACAGTTAACAGAAAGGTGTAAGAGGGAACCTGTAGCGATACCAGCCTCTCTTTCCCTCTTCTCTGCCTTGTAAATATTAGTTTCAGTGAAAAAGAATCACTTTTTAAAATAGAGTGGATAGAAGTCATGCCTTTAAAGCTTATTATCACATTAACTCTGTGACTGCCACTATTGAGTGGTCACCATCACTCATAGTGTACACGGGTAGCTACCTATCCAATAGCCACTTTTTTCCCTGCCTCCTTCCTAGCAAGAATGCTGTCTCTTCCCAGATATATCTCACTCAGCTCCTTGTGCAGAACTATATAATTATGAGTTATGCGGGAAGGAGTGTTTTATGACACCGGGACCAATATCACTCAAGTAAGAGTGTGCAAAAGCTTCGGGGAAAATTCTCTCTCAAAGACAGTCCTACAGAAGACACTCCTTCTTTACCCAGACATGAGCACGCCCTGTGCGAGTCTGGGGCAGCTGCAGTCCCAGCGCTATTGCTGTGTGAGGGAGGAGAAGAGCCATAGAGTTGGAAAACAAAGGCCACAGGATAGAGGTCCTGAACTGATTCAGCCTTCCTCTATCCAGGCCTCTAATCTTTTGAGCTAATTTATGTCTTTATGGTTTAAGCTAATTTGAATTGGGATTATGCTCCTTGCTTTTGAAAGAATCTTAATGAATTCATATTCCAAGCCCATTATGTCAATTCTGATTTCCGAGATGAGCAAACTGCCTTACTGGGTTACAGGACTGACATTTCACTCACTAAACTAAATGCAAGAGGAAGTAGGGCTAGGATTCGACATTCACACATTTACCATTCTGCTCTTCGACTCATCTCTTCCCCTACCTAGTTCCACACTATCAGGCAGAATTAAGTGTGCTTGCTTTCTGTTTCCATACCATTTACATGTATGTATGTATGTATGTATGTATGTGTTTGTTTATTTAATTATGTGTGTGGTGTGTGTGTGTGTGTGTGCAAGCATGCTCACAAGAAGCTCAGAGATGACTTGCAGGGGTCAGTTCTTTCCTTACACTATGTGCGTCCCAGGCATTGTCCTCAGGGGCTCTTACTTACTAAACCTTCTCAGTGGCCCGCCATGGCATTTAACGTCACTCACCTTCATGAGAACAGTGGGCCCAGGAGACTCCAGTCCTGCCACAAGCCCCAGTAAGATCTGTAAGTCTTTGAAATTTCAGTCCCACCTGTCACCTGGTGAAGATTCTGTGTGTAAGAGGCTCCAGCAGTTCCTGACACCCAGGTATCCACCCAGGGTAAGGAGGTGTGCGTCATCAGTGTGTACCATCTGTGTGCCAGCTCTTCCTGACACCCAGGTATCCACCCAGGGTAAGGAGGTGTGCGTCATCAGTGTGTACCATCTGTGTGCCAGCTCTTCCTGACACCCAGGTATCCACCCAGGGTAAGGAGGTGTGCATTGTTAGTGTATAAATCAAGATTCTAGTCGCCCCTTTCCTTCTAGGTGATAACAACCTAGTATCTAGTTAAATAATAAATAAATTCAACCAATGACCTAACTCCAGAAGTTCATGCCCCAGTGTAAAAACACAAATAATATGAAAAACCAAGTCAACCTAATCCAAAAGTAATTTGTTTAATTCTAGTGAGAATAAATTAGGTGAAATTCCAGAAAACAAACTAAAATTAATAATTATAAATACATTCAAAGAAACTAAATAAAAAAATTAAACTCTTGAAAGACTCTCAAGAGAATACAAACAACTGAATGAAATAAAGATGTTGATACAAGATATGAAATAAGAATCCAGAGAAAAACCTTGTGTAACTCTACTGGAAATGAAAAACATAAGTCAGATAAAAAGTTCTGTGGAAAGTCTCACTGCTGTGGAATATTATTTTAAGATGTGTTACATTCGTTTATGCTGTGCAACATTTGTTTAATGTTGCAAAGATGTGTTGAATTCTTTATGTTGCATTTGTTTAACTCTGTGAAGCTGTTACTGTGCCTGTCTGAGTCATCCAATTGGTCTAATAAGGAGCTGAACAGGCAATAAATAGCAAGGCAGGAGAAAGGATAGGCAGGGCTGGCAGACAGAGAGAATAAAACTAAGGAGAAAAAGAGAAAAAAGAGATCAAGGAGAGAGAAAAGAAGGGCCAGACACCCAGTCGCACAGCCAGCCATGGAGTCAGAGTGAAAGTAAGATACACAGAATAGAGAAAGGTAAAAAGTCCAGGGGCAAAAATAGATGGGATAGTTTAAGAAAAGCTGGCTAGAAACCAGCCATGCTAAGGCTGGGCATTCATAAGAAACAATAGGCCTCCGTGAGTGATTTATTTGGAAGCTGGGTGGCGGACCCCTCAAGGAGCTCAAAGAGTAAAAACCAACCAGCTACACCTCACCAACAGAATGAATGATGGGGAGAAAGAATATCTGAGCTTGAAAATGATTTGGAGGAATAGGACCATTCCAACAAAGACACAGGTAAACTGATGAGGTATGAGCTAGGCTTAAGTTAGTTGGGCCACTCTGGAAAGATCAAATTGAAGACTTGTGGGCATAAAGAAGGGTAATAATTCCATTCCTAAGGTATAGAGAACATTCTCAATGAAATCATAGCAGAAAGTTTCCCTAGGGAAGGAGATGACTCTCTAGATTTAGGAGGCATTTGAAACACCAAGTAGACAAGACCAGAAAAAAGTCCCTGCGTCATATTCTAATTAAACTAGCAAATTTTAGAACAAAGACAATATTCTGAAAGTGGGAAGAGAGGAAAACCAAGTCCCATCGAAAGCAAGCCTGCCATCATAGCAGGTTTTCCTGCAGAAACTGTTCTAATTTGCTTTCCATTGCTAAACACCATGACCAAAGGCAGCTTGGGAAAGACAGGGTTTATTTTACCTTACAGCTCACAGTTCAGGGGAAGTAAGGGCAGGAACTGAAGCAAAGACCATGGAAGCTTGTTGCTTACTGGCTTGCTCCTTATGGTTTGCTCAACCTGCTTTCGTATACAGCCCAGTACCAGCTGCTCGGGGTGTCCTTGTCCATGGGGACTGGACCCTCCCACATCAACCATTAATCGAGAAAATACCCTGCAGATTTGCCTACAGGCAAGACTGGTGGAGACATTTTCTTAGTTGAGGTTTCCTCTCCCCAAGTGACTTTAGCTTGTGCCAAGTTGCAAAAACAAACAAACAAACAAAATGACAACAACAAAAACCCCCACAACTAACTAGGAGAGAAACTTAAAGCCAGGAGGGTCTGGAATGATGCTTCTCAAACTTTGAAAGACAACAGCTGCCAATGCAGACTGTACCCAGCCATGCTCCTGGATGCACCTGAAGCTGGAAGACAATGTTTGCATGATAAATACAGGCTTAAGGAACTCATGACCGCAAAGTCAGCTCCATTCATTCTGCAGGCAGAATAGAAAGATGAACATATCCACAGAGGCACAGGGAAAAATAAACCACTCTTTATTAGTCAAGCCAGAGAATAAGAAAACACCAAACACTCCAAAATCAACATTGACAGGTGTTAATAATACTTTCCAATAATAACATTGAATATTATGGCTTCAATGCTCCAATCAAAACATACAAACTAATTGATTGGATTAAAAGGCAAGATGCGCTTACTTGTTGTGTCCAAGAAACACCTCAACATAAACAAATAAAATATATTTCATAAAAATGGAATTATGAGATAAGCAAGAGTCTGTTCTAAATTATGACCAAATAGACTTTAAACCAAAAGTAGGCAGAGAGATAAAGGCAGGCGAATCTCTGTGAGTTCAAGACAAGCCTGGTCTACAGAGTGACAGCCAGGACTATGTTGAGAGACCCTGTCTCAAAAAAAAAAAAAAAAAGGACTCCATAAGAAAACTCTTAGAATTGATAAGCACTTTGAGCAAAGTGACAATATATAAAACCAATGTGTAAAATCCTATAGCATTCCTTCCTATATACCAATAATAAACACTGTGAGTTAGAAATTGAAAAAAAATTCAATACTGACTTAAGTAAAAAAGCCTTTGAAATAATCCTAACCAAGGAAGTAAATAAATTCTTTAATGAAAACTTTGAAAAATCAAAGAGAGGGGTCTGGAGAGATGGCTTAGTGGTTAAGAGCACTGGCAGCTCTTCAAGAGGACCAAGATTCAATTCTCAGCTCCTTCATGGCAGCTCACAACTATCTGAAACTGCAATTCCAGGGGATCTGACTCCCTCACGTAGACATACATGCAAGCAAAACACCAATGCCCATAAAACAAAAATAAATAGCAAATTAAAACAACACTATCCAAGAGAGACCTTAAGGAAGACAGAAAGGCCCTCCCATGCTTTGGATTGGAAGAATCAATACTGTAATAAAGACTATCTTACCAAAAACCATCTATAGATTAACCAGTACCCATCAGAATACTAACATCATTTCCACTGACAAAGAGGAAACAATCTTAAAATTCATTTGGAAGGACAAAAGACTTTAAATAGCTAAAGCAATAATAAGCAAAGGACTAATGGTGGAGTGTTAGAAAACAGTGCAATAGGGACCTTGGCAGAGAGACAGACATGCCATGTAGCGCTCCTGTGGAGGGGTTTTATTGGGGGAAGGGAATGGGAAAACGGGCAGGGGAAGGGAGAGATGGGGGAGACCAGCCTCTGGGGACAGGAGTAGCAGAAGAGAAACAGAGGGACAGGCCAAAAGGCAAGGAGGCAGAGAGAGAGAGAGAAAGAGAGAGAGAGAGAGAGAGAGAGAGAGAGAGAGAGAGAGAGAGAGAGAGAGAGAGAGAGAGAGAGAGTCATGAGTCATAAGTCATTAAGTGTCACAGTTCAGATGGAAAGGGAGAGATCCTGGCAGTCAGGAGCCAAGGAATACTGAGTGTTACAGCGCGGGTGTTATAGCTTGGGTGGAACAGTGCTCTGGCAGTCAGGAGCCAGGGAATGGCACAGGTCACAATAAGTGTAGCCGCTTACAGTCCTGCTCTAGGGAAAGGTATCTCCATTGTGACAGCTCTGCTCTGGCAGGAGAGGACTTCCCCAGCGAAGTTGTTACAAGTGCTCCAGAGTGTAGGAACTCTGCTAGGGGAAGTTTTCCCTCGCGAGAGCGTTACAGTCCAGCTCTGCTCCACTGCGCTCTGCTTCCGACTTCACATGTAGGCGCTGCTAGGGGAAGGCACCCTTCCTGAAAGCTTTGCTGCACTGTCTCTGTCTCTGCTCCTGCAAAAGAAGGACGTCGCCCAAACCTCATTTAAGAGCTTTACTGGGAGAGAAGAGTCCAGGAGAGTGGTTGCCTCTGCCAGAGTGGAAGAAGAGCAGCTACAAACTGAACAGGCACAGGGCTTAACTAGGGCTTCTTAGGGGTGGAGTTTTCCCAGGGAGATGAGGGATTAGTTAATTTTTCCCTGCTCAGGGACTGGTTAGTTTAGTAAGTCAGGGGCAGAGATGGCTGATTTTAGAGCCAAATGGTGTTAATTTCATTGACCTTTTAAAAAGCTTTTTGGCTCTAGTTTTGGGGCCAGAGATATTTCTTTTACTGACTCTGATTCTACCGGCAAAGTGTGTTTCTTTGGCACTCGTTTCAGAGTCAGGGCATGTTTCTTTGGTTCTGGGTTCAGGGTTAAAGTATGTTTTTCCTTGGCTCAGGTCTTAGAACCAGGGTATGTTTCTTTCACAGGTTCTGGTTTCAGGGCCAGGGTGCGTTTCTTTGGCTGACCCTTTTACCCTACAATAGGACCCTGGGATGACTAAGTATCTGCCTGAGTACTGACAAGCTCACCCTGCCCCGTGACAGGGGGTGGACCAGCATAACGCCTGGATGCTAGCATGGACTTAGCATTATACCTGGTTTCAAGCTATGTACAAAGTCATAGTAATAAAAAAATAGCCTTATACCTACAGAAAAACGGACATAGTGTGAGAGGCCCAGGCCCCCACAGATTCAGTGAGTCTGTAGCCCTAGCAGAATCCCGGAGCAGCCTGGCTCTGCATTCAGAGCCAGGGAAAGAAACAGGCCCTGAAAATGGGACCAAAGCCAGGAGAAGACACTTTGCCCCTAAACCTGGAGTCGGAGAAAAGTCCCCAGAGAAAAACTGTTATTTTGTTTCATGTTTCACGGTTCCCATCCGTGGCGATGTGAGTGTCACTTTGGACCTACGGTGAGACAGAACATCATGCTGAGAAGCAGTCAGTGAAACAGAGCTGCTGGCCGTGTAGTGAGCAGGAAGCAGAAAGACAAAGCAAGGGGCTGGAGTCCCAGTCTTCCCTTCAGACAACGAGTTTTTGCTTTTGGTAGGGAGCTGAGCCAGAGACTTTCAGGCTGCTGGGCAAACAGTCGACTTCTGAGCTAAAGACCCATTCCCAAATAATCTTTTTATAAGAATGCTCCGTGTCCTCATTCCTTTTTATCACCTTTGTTTACTTTGGGGGTGTGGTGGTGTGAATAAGAATGCTCCCCCCAGGCTCATATACTCGAATACTTGGTTCCCAGTTAGTGGAACTAATGGCAAGGATTAAGGGGTGTGACCTTGCTAGAAAAGGTATGTCACTGGGGTGGACTTTGAGGTTTAAAAGCCCACGCCATTCCCACTGTGTATCTCTTTGGGTCTGGTGGGTTTTGTTATAATCTGAAAAAACCAGCACATGAGAGAAAGATGCCATGCAACAGCTCTAAGGTGGAGGGGGCTTCCTGGGGGAAAGTGAATGGGAAAAAGGGGGAGGGAAGAGGGGAAACAGGCCTCTGAGGACAGAAGTGGCAGGAGAGAAGAGAGAAGACGGAGAAAGAGAAAGAGAGAAACAGATGGACAGACCGACAGATGGATACAGAGAGAGAAAGAAAGAGATGGGAGGTGGGCAGGGCCCTTTGAAAAGGGAACATTGTGAGACAGCCATCTAATCCGCCCTCAACACGTCGTTCCCTGCGAGCTCCGTGGAGACCAATACTTGCTGGACATCAGTGGCCCTGAGATCCCGGACCCTCAACTCCCTAAAACCTCCACGTGGGAGAAAGGCCAGGGGGCCCCCATCCCCCAGGTGCCTTTCACATTCCTAGCAGCCAGCAGGAAGCTGGGCTGCTAGACAGCCATCTACCCCGCCCCCAGTGCATCATTCCCTGCGAGCTCCTTGGAGACCAATACTTGCTGGACATAAGAGACATAAGAGTTGAAGGAAGAGATGGGAAGGCGCCAATACAAGAACTCCTCCATCATCCTAAAAAGCAACATGGTACCACCAGAACTCAACGGACACACAACAGGAAGACTTGATCATCCTAACCCAGAAGATACAGAGGAAAACGACTTTAAACATTACTTAATGAAAATGATAGAGTCCTTTAAAGAGGAAGTGGAAAACTCCCTTAAAGAAATGGAGGAGAAGACTAACAAAAAGCTGGAAGAAATGAATAAATCCCTCAAAGAAACCCAAGAAAAACAAGAAAAAGCAAACAAACAGGAGAAGGAAACATTTCAAGACTTGAAGATTGAAATAGAGGCAATAAAGAAAACACAAACCAAGGGAACTCTGGAATTGGAAAATCTGGGTAAACGAACAGGAACTACAGAGACAAGTATAACCAACAGAATACAAGAGATAGAAGAAAGAATCTCAGGCACTGAAGATTCTATTGAGGAAATAGACTCTTTGGTCAAAGAAAACACTAAATCCAACACATTCTTAACACAAAACATTCAAGAAATCTGGGACACCATGAAAAGACCAAACCTGAAAATAATAGGGGTAGAAGAAGGAGAAGAATTTCAGCTCAAAGGCCCAGAAAATATATTCAACAAAATTATAGAAGAAAACTTTCCCAACCTAAAGAAGGATATACCTATGAAGGTACAAGAAGCTTACAGAACACCAAATAGGCTGGATCAAAAAAAAAAAAAAATCCCCTCGCCATATAATAATCAAAACACAAAACATACAGAACAAAGAAAGAATATTAAAAGCTGCAAAAGAAAAAGGTCAAGTAACATATAAAGGAAAACCTATCAAAATTACACCCGACTAATCAATGGAAACCATGAAAGCCAAAAGGTGCTGGATAGATGTGCTGCAGATACTAAGAGACCATGGATGCAAGCCTAGACTACTGTGCCCAGCAAAGCTTTCATTCACCATTGATGGAGAAAACAAGATATTCAATGACAAAAGCATATTTAAACAATACGTATCCACAAAGCCAGCCTTACAGAAAGTACTAGAAGGAAAGCCACAACCCAAGGAAGCTAACTACACCCACAATAACACAGGCATCTGATAACCCCCCACCAGCATAACCCAAAGAAGGGAAACACACAAACACTACTACCGGAAAGATAACCGGGGCTAACAACCACTGGTCATTAATATCACTTAATATCAATGGTCTCAATTCACCTATAAAAAGACACAGGCTAAGAGAATGGATAGGTAAACAGGATCCAGCATTCTGCTGTTTACAAGAAACACACCTCAACCTCAAAGACAGACATTACCTCAGAGTAAAGGGTTGGGAAAAGGCTTTCTATCAAATGGACCTAAGAAACAAGTGGGTGTGGCTACACTAATAGCTAACAAAATTGATTTCAAACCAAAATCAATCAGAAGAGATGGAGAAGGACATTATATACTCATAACAGGAACAATTCACCAAAATGAAGTCTCAATCCTGAATATCTATGCTCCTAATTCAAGAGCACCCACATATGTAAAAGAAACATTACTGAAACTTAAATCACACATCAAACCCTACACACTAATAGTAGGAGATTTCAACACTCCTCTCTCGACAATGGACAGGTCAAACAGAGAAATAAGAGAACTAACAGATGTAATGAATCAAATGGACTTAACAGACATCTATAGAACATTCCACCCAAACAAAAAAGAATAGACCTTCTCAGCACCTCATGGAACCTTCTCTAAAATTGACCACATTCTCGGTAACAAAGCAAACACCCACATATACCAAAAAATTGGAGTAATCCACTGTGTCTTATCAGATCACCATGGAGTAAAGTTAGAATTTAATAACAATACTACTCCCAGAAAGCCTACAAACTCATGGAAACTGAACAGTCAACTACTGAACCACTCCTGGGTAAGGGAAGAAATAAAGAAAGAAATTAAAACTTTCGTTGAATTCAATGAAAATAAAGGCACAACATATCCAAACCTATGGGACATTATGAAAGCAGTGCTAAGAGGAAAGTTCATAGCACTTAGTGCCCACATAAGGAAAATGGAGAAAGCTCACATCAATGACCTAACAGCATGCCTGAAAGCTCTAGAAAAAAAGAAGCAGACTCACCCAAAAGGTGAAGAAGACAGGAAATAATCAAGTTGAGGGCTGAAATCAACAAAATAGAGACACAGAAAACAATCCAAAGAATCAATGAAACAAAGATCTGGTTCCTTGAGAAAATCAACAAGATCGACAAACCCCTATCCAAACTGATCAAAAGGCAGAGAGAGAACACTCATATTAACAAGATCAGGAATGAAAAGGGGGACACAACAACAGACACTGAGGAAATTCAGAGAATCATTAGGTCTTACTACAAAAGCCTGTATGCCACAAAATTGGAAAATGTAAAAGAAATGGACAGTTTTTTAGATAAATACCATATACCAAAATTAAATCAAGACCAGGTGAACAATTTAAATAGACCTATAAGTCGCAAGAAATAGAAGCTGTCATCAAAAACCTCCCAACCAAAAAAAGCCCAGGGCTGGATGATTTTAGTGCTGAATTCTACCAGAACTTTCAAGAAGAGCTAATACCTATACTCCTCAAAGTGTTCCACATAATAGAAACAGAAGGGTCATTGCCAAACTCTTTTTATGAAGCTACAGTTACCCTGATACCAAAACTGCACAAAGACTCAACTAAGAAAGAGAATTACAGACCTGGGGCGGTGGTGGCACACGCCTTTAATCCCAGCACTTGGGAGGCAGAGGCAGGTGGATTTCTGTGAGTTCAAGGCCAGCCTGGTCTACAAGAGCTAGTTCCAAGACAGGCTCCAAAGCTGCAGAGAAACCCTGTCTCAAAAAACTAAAAAAAAAAAAAAAAAAGAAAGAAAGAAAGAAAGAAAGAAAGAGAATTACAGACCAATTTCACTCATGAACATCGATGCAAAAATTCTCAAAATTCTGGCAAACGAAATCCAAGAACACATCAAAAAAAAAATCCATCATGACCACGTAGGCTTCATCCCCGAGATCCAGGGCTGGTTCAACATACGAAAATCAAACAATGTAATCCACCATATAAATAAACGGAAAGAAAAAACCATATGATCATTTCATTGGATGCAGAAAAAGCATTTGACAAAATTCAACACCCCTTCATGATAAAGGTCTTGGAGAGATTAGGGATACAAGGATCATATCTAAAGATAATAAAAGCAATATACAGCAAGCTGACAGCTACCATCAAATTAAATGGAGAGAAACTCAAAGTGATTCCACTAAAATCAGGAACAATACAAGGCTGTCCGCTCTTTCTCTATCTCTTCAACATAGTTCTTGAAGTTCTAGCAACAGCAATAAGACAACATAAGGAGATCAAGGGGATTCAGATTGGAAAGAAAGAAGTTAAACTTTCATTATTTGCAGATGACATGATACTGTATATAAGTGACCACAAAAACTCTACCAGCGAACTCCTACAGCTGACAAATACCTTCAGTGAAGTGGCAGGATACAAGATCAACTCAAAAAAATCAGTAGCCCTCCTATACACAAAGGATAAAGAAGCTGAGAAGGAAATCACAGAAACATCACCTTTCACATAAAATATCTTGGGGTAACACTAACAAAGGACGTGAAAGACCTATTTGACAAGAACTTTATGTCTTTGAAGAAAGAAATTGAGGAAGATATCAGAAAATGGAAAGATCTCCCATGCTCCTGGATGCTTACTGAAGGCAATCTATAGATTCAATGCAATCTCCATCAAAATCCCAACACAATTCTTCACAGACCTTGAAAGAACGATACTCAACTTCATATGGAAAAGCAAGAAACCCAGGATAGCCAAAACAATCCTGTACAACAAAGGAACTGCTGGAGGCACTACCATCCCTGACATCAAGCTCTATTACAGAGCTACAGTAATGAAAACATCTTGGTATTGGCATGAAAACAGAGAACGTTGACCAATGGAATCGAATTGAAGACCCGGATATTAATTCATACACCTATGAAAACCTGATTTTTGACAAAGAAGTAAAAAAGATACATTGTAAAAAAGAAAGCATCTTCAACAAATGGTGCTGACATAACTGGATGTCAACTTGTAGAAGAATGAAAATAGATCTGTCGCCATGCACAAAACTCAAGTCCAAATGGATTAAAGACCTCAATATAAAACCGACCACACTGAACCTGATAGAGGAGAAAGTGGGAAGCAACCTCCAATGCGTGGGCACAGGAGACCACTTCCTAAATATAACCCCAGTAGCACAGACAATAAGAGCATCAATAAATAAATGGGACCTCCTGAAACTGAGAAGCTTCTGTAAAGCAAAGGACAACAGTCAATAAGACAAAAAGGCAGCCTACTGAATGGGGAAAAAAATCTTTACCAACCCCACATCAGACAAAGGACTGATCTCCAAAATATACAAAGAACTCAAGAAATTACACAGTAAAATTCTAAATAACCCAATTAAAAAGTGGTGTACGGAACTGAACAGAGAATTCTCAACAGAAGAAGTTCAAATGGCCAAAAGATACTTAAGGACATGTTCTTCTTCCTTAGCTGTCAGGGAAATGCAAATCAAAACAACTTTGAGATACCATCTTATACGCGTCAGAATGGCTAAGATCAAAAACACTAATGATAGCTTATGCTGGAGAGGTTGTGGAGCAAGGGAAACACTTATCCATTGCTGGTAGGAATGCCAACTTGTGCAACCACTTTGGAATTCAGTGTGGCGGTTTCTCAGAAAACTGGGAATCAACCTACCTAAGGATCCAGCAATTCCACTCTTGGGAATATACCCAAAAGACTCTCAATCATACTACAAGAGCATTTGTTCAACTATATTCATAGCAGCATTTTATTTGTAATAGCCAGAACCTGGAAACAACCTAGATGCCCCTCAACTGAAGAATTGATAAAGAAAGTGTGGCACATCTACACATTAGAGTACTACTCAGCATTAAAAAATAATGACAACTTGAATTTTGCATACAAATGGACGGAATTAGAAAACATTATCCTGAGTGAGGTAACCCAGACCCCCCAAAATGAATATGGTATGTACTCACTCATAAGTGGATACTAGTCATAAACAAAGGGCAACAAGCCTATAGTTCAGGATCCTAGAGAAACTAAGTAATAAGGTGAACCCAAAGACAAACATATATAGACACACCTGGAAATTGGAATCAGACAAAAAATTGGGAGCAGGGGGCTGGGAGGTAGAGTGGGGGAGAAAGGGGGTTGAGGAGAACTTGAGGGAATGGGATGGTCGAGATGGAGGAAGGACAGATATGAGAGCAAGGAAAGAGATATCTTGATTGAGGGAGCCATTATTGAGTTAGCAAGAACCTGGCTCTAGAAAAATGCTCTAGAACCCACAGAGATGAACCCAGTTGAGGCCCTAAGCAATAGAGGAGAGGGTGTCTGAACTGACCTTACCCTGTAGTCAGACTGATGATTATCTTAAATATCACCATAGAACCTTCATCCAACAACAGATGGGAACAGAGGCAATGACCCACATCGGAGCACTGGACTGAGCTCCCAAGATCCAGTTGAAGAGTGGAAGGAGTGAAAGTATGAGCAAGGAATTCAAGACCATGAGGGGGTCATCCACTGAGACAGTTTGCTTGAACTAATGGGAACTCACCAACTCCAACCGGACTGGGAGTGAACGAGCATGCGAACAACCAAGCCCCTCTGAAGGGGGTTGACAGCTGGGGCAGACTGAGGGGTCACTGATAGTGACACTGGAATGTGTCTCTACTGCATATACCAGCTTCATGGGATCCTAGTCTCTTTGGATGTAAACCTTGCTCAACCTAGATGTAGTAGGGAGGGCCTTGGACTTTCCACAGGGTGGGGTGCATGGCACTCCCCTAGGTTTGGAGGGGTTAGGGGGAGGGTCTGTGCAGGGAGAGGGAGGGAGTGGGAGGAGGGGAGGAGGAGAGGGAGTAGGAATTTGGATTGGTATTTTTTTTAAGTAATAAAAAGAAAAAAAAAGAAAAGGGAACATTGTGAGCATGCACAGGAAGTGCTCTTACTGGCTGCAGATGAGGAAAAAAACCCAAGGTCAGGCCAGTATAAATGTCTGAATACTAACAGTTTCACCTCAGGATGTCTCTCAGCTACTGCTCAGTTCCATGCCTGGCTGCCTGCTGCCATGCTCCCATAATGGTGTGGACTCTAACCTACTGATGTAGTAAGCCTCAAATTAAATGCTTTCATTGCAAGTTGCCTTAGCTGTGGTGTTTTATCATAGCAATAGAAAAGTAACTAAGATGGCAGTGGGGTGGATGTTCACACTGCACATGTGGAAGTCAAAGGAGAACTGTTTGGAGTATTTTCTCTCCTTCCACCATGTGGCCGCTAGGAATCAACTCAAGTTGTCAGGCATGGTGGCAAGTCTTCTTGCTCAGCCCCTAACTTCCTTCCACAGAGACTCATGTTTTTTCAGTCCTCTCACTACAGCTTCCCCAATGGTGATATTACAGGTGTGTAATGACCTGCTCATAGTAGGTTTAATCAGCATTATTAGATGTCCTAGCTAGTATACAAAAACATGAAAGGAAATACAATGGGAAAGGAATGGAGAGGCAGAAAAAGGTTAACAGTATTGAAGTTTGAGTTCTGGGTAAGAGAGAGTGTGCTTGCTTTCATTGCCTTTGCTCTTACATTAAAAATAGGGATAAAATGTAGACAATATGCAGGATATCACATCTGTCGGATAACTCTGGAGCCTCTCAGTGATTATGGGAAGAACATCAGAGCTCACCTCATCTTGGCACAACTCAAAACTCAGAGGGCATGCTGTAGTGAAGGTAAACAGAAGAGCACGACATTTATTTAAACTAAGTTAATTACAACTTTAAGCAAAGGGCTAGAAAGATGGCTCAGGGGTTAAGAGCACTGTCTGCTCTTATAGAAGACTCAGGTTCAGTTCTCAGTACCCACATTGTGAATTGTAACCATTTGTAATTCTAGGTCCAGGGATTCCAATATCCTCTTCTAGCTTCTATGGGCAGTGCATGCACACTGTGCAAGTACATACATGTAAACACACATACACACAAATAAATAGATCTAAAAAACTAAACTCAGAGAGGAATGGAACATTTCCAACCTGTAAAAGAGCTTCTGTGAAGAAGGTGTGGCTGACATGCTTAAGATCAATGGCTGCTATATTCCCATCAATAGTAAAACCCAGTCTTATTCCTACTTAGCATAGTGCTAGAAGTCTTAGTGGGATAATTAAAGGAGAAATGAAAACACAGATTGGAAGGAGAAAGGAATGTCTCTTTTTACAAATGACTTGATTGTCGACGTAGAAAATCCTCAGAGCCTACAAAGATTTCAACAATTAGCCATTTTATCCAGAATATGGACTACATGGATAATCAATACAGCTATATTTCTGTGCACTAGAAACAGCACTATCTCTAATCGTTTCACAAACCAGAGAGGTGTAACTATAACATGAGCATGGGTCCAGCAAGAACTAGGAAATGCTGATCAGGGAAACCAAGAGGCTGTGAATAAACAGAGATATAAATCACGTTCAGAAACTGGAAAGACTACACTTAATATCCATCAGTTCTCCCAAGACTGATCAATATATCTAAGGCAAGGTAAAAACTGAAGTAACACAAATAGCTTAAATAGTTTTGACAAATAAGAATTGATTATAAGATCTCTGACCACTGGAGCCTTGGCCCTGACTGCCCCTGGAGAGATGAGCATCTGGGTTCCCAGCTGGTGGGTCCATCTCTCTAGACCCTAGCCCCCCCAGGCACATCCCGTGCCCCAACCACACCCAGCAAAGCCCCAGAGACCTGGGAGCAGTATCCCCAACTGCACAACCATCTCCCACCACATCTGTGACCACCAGAACCTTGGCCCTGATTGCCCCTGGAGAGGTGAGTATCTGAGTTCCCATTGGAGGGCCATGCTCTTTAGGTCCTAGGCCGTGGGGGTACATCCGTTCCCCACCCTCAACCACTAAACTGCAGAGACCTCATGGCAGCCTCCCCACACCTGCAACCATCCCCCACCTGAGTCTTGGTTATGACTATACCTGGAGAGGAGCATCCAGAGTCACATCAGCGACTACTAGAGGCATGACCCCACCTGCACCAGAAGGAAAAATGTCCACCTAAGCCACCAACCCTACCTGCATCAATTGGAGGAAGAGAGACCCCCTGAAGCACAGGCCCCACCTCTTGGAGGAAGAGATGGGTAGGTACCAATGCAAGAATAGATTCAATCACCTGAAGAACAATAGGAGAACACCTGAACCTACAGGTTCTCCAAAAAAAAGACCTGAACATCCTAACACAGAAAAAGCAGAAGATAACGTCCTTAAACATAATTTTATGAAGATTATAGAGACCCTTAAAGAGAAAATGGAGGAAAAGACAAACAAAAAAAAATTGAGAGAAATCAACAAATCTTTTAAAGAAAGCCAAGAAAATGAAGAAAAAAATAATTAAACAGGCAAAACAAAAAATTCGAGACTTAAAAACTTAGAGAAAAAAAAACACAAACTGAAGGAATCTTAGAAAGAAAAATATGGATAAATAAACAGGAACTACAGATGCAACCACAATCAACACATATAAGAAGAGATGGAAGAAAGAATCTCAGGAGTTGAAGAAACGGTAGAGAAAATAGATTCATTGGTCAAAGCAAATGTTAAATACAATAAATCCTTAACACAAAACTTCCAGGAAATATGGAACACCATGAAAAGACCAAACCTAAGAATAATAGGGATAGAAGAAGGAGAACTCCCCCTCTAAGGATCAGAAAAATATTCAACAAAATCATAGAAGAAAACTTTCCCAAACTAAAGAACAGGCCTGCGAAGATACAAGAAGCTTACATAACACCAAATAAAATAGGCCAAAAAAAGTTCCCTCGCCATGTAATAATCAAAACACTAAACAGACAGAATAAAGAACAAGGAAAGAATATTAAGAACTGCAAAGGAAAAAGACCAAGTAACATATAAAGGCAGACTTATTGGAATTACACTTGGACTTTCAATGAAAACAATGAAAGCCAGAATGTCCTGGATAGACATTCTGCAGACACTAACAGACCATGGATGCAAGCGCAGACCACTATACCCTGCAAAGCTTTCAATCACCATAGACAGAGAAAACAAGATATCCCATGACAAAACCAGATTTGAACAATACTTATCTTGGCATAGGCATAAAAACAGAGACGTTGACCAATGGAATTGAATCGAAGATATTAATCCACAAACCTATGAACACCTCATATTTGACAAAGAAGCTAACATTATACAATGGAAGAAAGAAAGCATCTTTAACAAATGGTGCTGTAATAACTGGATGTCAACCTGTAGGAGAATGAAAATAGATCCTTATTTATCACCATGCACAAAACTCAAGTCTAAATGGATTAAAGACCTCAATATGAATCCGACCACACTGAACCTGATAGAAGAGAAAGTGGGAAGTAGCCTTCAATACATGGCACAGGAGACCACTTCCTATGTATAACCCCAGTGGCACAGACAATAAGATCAACAATGAATAAATGGGACCTCTTGAAACTGAGAAGCTTCTGTAAAGCAAAGGACACAGCCATTAAGACAAAAAGGCATCCTACTGAATGGGAGAAGATCTTCACCAACCCCACATTAGATAAAGATTTGATCTCCAAAATATATAAAGAACTCAAGAAACTAGACATTAACATTCTAAATTACCCAATTTAAAGAATGGGGTAATGACCTGAGCAGAGAATTCTCAACAGAAGAAGTTCAAATGGCCAAAAGATACTTAAGGTCATGTTCAACTTCCTTAGTGATCAGGCAAATGCAAATCAAAACAACTTTGAGATACCATCTTACACCTGTCAGAATGGCTAAAATCAAAAACACTAATGATAGCCTATGCTGGAGAGGATGTGGAGTAAGGGGAACACTCATCCATTGCTGGTGGGAATGCAAACTTGTGCAACCTCTTTGGAAATCAGTGTGGCAATTTCTCAGGAAATTGGGAATCAACCTACCTCAGGATCCAGCAATACTACTCTTGGGAATATACCCAAGAGATGCCCAATCATACTACAGAAGCATTTGTTCAACTATGTTCATAGCAGCATTATTTGTAATATCCAGAACCTGGAAACAACCTAGGTGCCCCTCAATGGAAGAATGGATAAAGAAAGTGTGGAATATATACACATTAGAGTACTACTCGGCAGTAAAAAACAATGACATCTTGAATTTTGCATGCAAATGGATGGAAATAGAAAACACTATCCTGAGTGAGATAACCCAGACCCAAAAAGATGAATATGGTATGTACTCACTCATTAGTGGACTCTAGCCATAAACAAAGGACATTGAGCCTATAGTTCACCAGCCTAAAGAAGCCAAATAGCAAGGTGAACCCAAAGAAAAACATATATAGATCCTCCTGGAAATTGGAAGCAGACAAGATCGCCAGGCAAAAGTTGAGAGCATGGGGGTGGGGGTGGAATTGGGGGGATGGGAGAGGGGGAAGGAGAAGGGAGAAGGGAAGGACTGGGGAGGTTGGGGAAGTGAGAGGGTGGAGATGTGCCACACCAGCACAGCAACTGTAGTTCTTCTGAGCTAGGGATGTCGGGATTAACACACATCACAACTTCAGGTTCTGCAGACAAGCCTTTATTCCACTTTCTCACACAGTATATATAGCCCTCAGCAGGGGAGGCTGAGCCAGCAAAAGCAGGAAGCTCATCACCATAACTCACATGGCATAGGGGTAAACTTCCTTAGAAACATTGCTGAAAACAACAGGTTGTTCCTGTTTTTGTTCCTGTTTTCAACCAACCACAAGAATGCAAAACAGATCAAGTGGGGGTGCAAAGGCCTGTCCTCAAGGGACCCAACAATTCCCCCCTTTTTATTTTAAAAGCATGAGAGCCCCTGTCTTAGGACTCCCACAGATAGAGACTCTTACCCATCCATCTATGGGAGGCCTTAATCCCTGTCTTAGGTGAGCTCTCTATACCAGGACAGTTGCCCATCGTAGGGTCCCTCATGACTTCTGCAGCATCTGCAGCCAGACTTGGAGTGCTTCCTGATTACTGGAAGACAGCCCGAGCAACACTTGTTGAGTGACAGTGTGCTGTACGTGGGATTGCCACATAAAGCAGCAGAGAATCCAAAAACAGATAACCCCAATAGCAATATCAGCACAAGTGAGAACATTCCAGACAATCGCTGGACCCAGCCCCCAAGCTGCACCATAGCATTTGACAGACTGGATACAAACACAGCAGGGACCTGTGTGTTATTAATACAAACAATATGATGAGCTGTTTGCAGGGTAAAACTCAAAAAGGAGGAATTCCAAGGGCCATCCAAACATGCATTCAATTGTTCAACCACATCAAAAGCACCCACAACATCAGCAGGTGCAATGCAAGCTGCACTACAAGAATGAGAACAAGACACCAGCTGCAGGAGCCAAAGGTAATCTACCTGCTCTTGCAAAAGCGCAGTCCGTCAATCCAAATTAAAAAGTCCAAATCCAATATGAGAGTCCAGAGCACTCCATGTCTGCAAGGACTCACTAACCCATCCAGACAGCTGATCCACAGTCTCTGTAGTCACAGCCATCTGTGAAATGGCAACTCCAGCAACCATAGCCACAGTGGCAGTGACAGCAATAGCAGCAACAATTGCAGCTGTTATCCCAAAGTCTCGCCGCTGTCGATAAAGGATGATCTCCTGACGTTCTAGAGACACCAGCACCAGAAGAGGAATCACAGCAGGCACTAGAATGATCAAAGCGCCATCAGAACTGTCCCAGCAATTACTCAGCTTGCAGATCCTGGAAGAACAATTAAGAATATTGCCCTCCAAAGTGCCACTCCACAACACAAAGACAAATGGGGCAGGAATGCAAGCAGAAGATCGAATAGTCATATAACAAATCAGGCTCTTGAGTGACACATTCTCCCCACATAACTGTGGGGTGGAGATTAAAATCTCTATCAGCATCCCAACACCGAGGAGCAGGCTTGGAACCATAGGTCAAATCCTCTTTCAGGATGAGAGGCAGTATCTTTCTAAATCCTATCACCCTCCTATGAGTATGATTAATAGAAGCATTATGCAATAATAAATATCCACGATGAAAGGAGGACTCCTTCACCAATAACAGATCAGCAAAAGGTGAGGGAAAGAGGGGCTATTTTTACTAACTGGCATTAAAAGTGGGGGTCTCTCACAAGACACCCCATCACCTGTGATTCTGCTGTTGTTACCAGAGTCATCACCTGAAGCAGAAGGAGCGTTGCGGTCTTCGTCCTGGGTCACCGGCTGTATGCACCATTCTGGCACCCAAATTGGTTTATCAATCCCTGGAGGAAAAACACATACAGCCCCCCTCACCTTTGCCAACAAGGGGGTTGTTTCCATCCATCTTCCTGTTTGCAGATCTTTCCAACGAACCCATCCTAGGCTCTGAGCCCTAACTTATGTATGGCGCTCCATAGGTGAGTGCCCTTCAGCATCCACAGTCAAAAAATTTAAAATAAAGAGAATGGTGGACAATTGAGTTGCTGGGGAGAATACGAACTCCCCCCTTTTTATTTTTTGAAAATATTGCTTGAGGGTCTGATTGGCTCTTTCCACAATTGCTTGACCCACTGGGTTATATGGGATGCCTGTTTTATGGGAAATTTCATAGAGTGAATAAAAGGATAAAAATTTTTGCTGATATATGCTGGGCCATTATCTGTCTTAATAACCTCAGGTTTGCCCATATAGGCAAAAGCAGATAGGTAGTGTGCAATGGCATCTTTTGCTCATTCTCCCAAATGCAACTATGCAAAAATTACTCCTGAAAATGTGTCTACTGATACATGGACAAACTTAAGTTTCCCTGCAGCAGACAGGGGTGTATTATCCATCTGCCCAATGGGCCACCCTTTTACTTCGTTGGAACTTTCCTAGTCTGGCAGTAGCTCCCTGAGGGAGCTGCGGGGTTTTTTCTCATCTCTCTCTCTCTCTCTCTCTCTCTCTCTCTCTCTCTCTATCTATCTATCTATCTATCTATCTATCTATCTATCTTTTTAAATGTCCAGGGGCACGACAGTTAAAGCAGGTTTTATCCCCAGTTATCCGGGGTCCTCGCCCAGGCCTGATGGTAGTGGAAATCACCTGGCCCTGAATGAAGTGCCCATCAATATCCCGGCAGATCCAGATGTATTCATTTGAGCTTTCTGCCTTATGTGGCCGCAAGGCTTCCTTACAGTAGTTATTTGCATTCTCAAATGCCAGCTGCTTAACTATGGGCATAGCTGTGGTCACATCACCAAACAATCTCCCTGCCAACTGCAATAGCCTATCCACATAGTCTTGAAATGGTTCTGAAAGCCCTTGTAAAACTTTGACTGCTGATCCCCTGCAGCCTTGTTTGGCAGGGCTTTCCAAGCTTTGGTAGCCACAGCTGCCATTTGGAGATCTATGGCAGGATAGAGCACAATTTGATTGGCCATGTCAGCATAAGCTCCTGCTCCAGTTAACATGTCTAGATTGTGCTGTGCCTGTCCCACTTGAGCATTTAACCTAGCCGTTTGTAAACAATTTTCTTGATATTCTCCCCTCCACAATAAGTAATCTCCTCCCAATATTACCGCACAGCATAGCTGCTGCCAATCGCTAGGTGTAAGATTCAATGCCGCAAAAGATTCTACTATGGCAAGAGTAAAGGGGGCCTGAGTGCCGTATGCTGCCATGGCCTCTTTCAATTGCTTCATCTCCTTAAAGTTCAAGGCCACATATTGTTTCATCATCTGTCCTGGATTCTTCGGATCAGGTACCTCTAAGACTGGAGCAACTGTGTGCTGGGGCTGAAAACAGACACCTCCTATTCTTCCTGAGCCCTCTTTGGCCTCCCACTCATCTGTCAGTCCCTAACAGGACTCCCTCCTTCCCCAATCCTCATTATAAGCAGGTGGGGCTGACTGCACACATAAGGAATCCTTCACCGTACAGCCCCTCAGCCTTTTCTGAAGTACCTCAATTTCCTGCGTTAGCTGTTCTTCCTCAGCAGATAAACTATCCTCTGCACTAGAGCTGAGGCTGTCTTCCCCATTTTCTGACTCAGAGGTTATTGCTATCTGGTTTTGCACTCAAAAGCGGGAAGACTTTGGAGCTAGCCCTGGTCCTGCACCAATTTCCAAAGTTCCCCTGGTACCCCTGACATTTCCTTTCCGTCCCTATGCGACTCCTCTGCCAATCCAATGGGCCAGTGAAGTCTCCTCCTCTTGTATTTCTTCAAGTATTTCTTTGGCCGCTGTGACCTCCTGTCTTACTTTCACTTTATCAGTAAGCAGAGCATTGCAGAACAGGCGCCATAGCCAAAAGGTAGATATAGGGAAGCTATTGGCACCTTCCTTTTGCAGCCGTTTCTGCAAATCTCTTTTTACCTGTTTCCAATCAGAGATGTTCAAACCTCCACCTGTCAAAAACCATGGGCTTGCTGTGGCTATATTCTTAAGAAAATCCTCCATAGTTCTCTCTTTAACCGTGGTTCCTTGTTGCTCTAACAATTTAGATATCTGATATATCAGTTCTCACTTACTGATTGTGGATCCATTTTACCCCACTCCGTCCTTACAGGCCTAGGACGAACCCCTCCGCTACCCCTTCTTTCTCAGATCTCGGTGGGACCTCCACTTTGCTGTGCCAGCATGGCAACTGTAGTTCTTCTGAGCAAGGGATGTTGGGATTAACCCACAACACAACTTCAGGTTCTGCAGACAAGCCTTTATTCCACTTTCTCACACAGTATATATAGCCTTCAGCAGGGGAGGCTGAGCCAGCAAACGCAGGAAGCTCATCACTGCAACTCACATGGCTTAGGGGTAAACATCCTTAGAAACATTGCTGAAAACAACAGATTGTTCAATCAACCACAAGAGTGCAAAACAGATTAAGTGGGGGTGCCTCTATGACCGGAGCAACTGTGTGCCAGGGCTGAAAACAGACACCTCCTCTTCTTCCTGAGCCCTCTTTGGTCTCCCACTCATCTGTCAGTCCCCAACAAGACTCTCTCCTTCCCCAGTCCTCATTATAAGCAGGTGGTGCTGATGGCACACATAAGGAATCCTTCGCCTTACAGCTCTTCAGCCTTTTCTGAAGTATCTTAATTTCCTGCATTAGCTGTTCTTCCTCAGCAGATAAACTATTCTCTGCACTAGAGCTGAGGCTGTCTTCCCCATTTGCTATCTGATTTTGCGCCTGAAAGCATGCAGGCTTCGGCGCTAGCCTTGGTCCTGCACCAGATTCCAAAGTTCCCTCTGGTACCCCTGACATTTCCTTTCGGTCCCTATGTGACTCCTCCGCCGATCCTATGGACCAGCGAGTCTCTTCCTCTTGTATTTCTTCAAGTATTTCTTTAGCCACTGCAACCCAAGGCCTCACTTTCACCTTATCAGTAAGTAGGGCCTAGTGGACCAGGCATCATAGCGAAAAGGTAGATACAGGGATGCTATCGGCACCCTCCTTTTGCAGCCGTTTCTGCAAATGTCTTTTTACCTGTTTCCAATAGGAGATGTTCAAACCTCCACCTGTCAAAAAACCATGGGTTTGCTGTGGCTCTAGTCTTAAGAAAATCTTCTCTGTTTGACCGCAGTTCCTTGTTGCTCTAACAATTTAGATACCTGATATATCAGTTCTCTCTTGCTTCTTGTGGATCCATTTTACCCCAATTTGTCCTTATTGGCCTAGGACGACCCCGTCCGCTACCCCTTCTTTCTCAGATCTCGGTGGGACCTCCACTTTGCTGCACCAGCATGGCAACTGTAGTTGGAGATGGAGGAAGGGCAGATATTGGAGCTGGGAAGAAGATATCTACATTAAGGGATCCTTTTTAGGGTTGGCAAGAGACTTGGCTCTAGTGGGGATCCCAGGTGTCCATGGGGACACCCAGCTAGGTACTTGGGCAGCAGCAGAGAAGGTGCCTGAACTGGCCTTGTCCCATAGTCACACTGATGAATATCTTGAATATCACCATAGAAATTTCCTGTCCGATGGATGGAGATAGAGACAGAGACCCACATCCACATCAGAGCAATGAACTGAGCTCCTAAGGTCCAGTTGAAGAACAGAAGGAGGGAGAAGATGAGCAAGGAAGTCAGGACAGCGAGGGGTTGGTCCACCCACTGAGACAGTGTGCCTGATCTAATGGGAGCTCACCAAATCCAGCTGGACCGGGTCTGAATGAGCATGTGATCAAACCAGATTCTCTGAATGTGGCTGCCAATGGGGGCGGACTGAGAAGCCATCGATAATGGCACTGGGACCTGTCTCTTCTGCATGTATTGGCTTTTTGGGACCCTAGTTTACTTGGATGCACACCTTCCTAGGCCGGGATGGAGGGGAGAGGGCCTTGGACTTCCCACAGGGCAGGGTACCCTACCCTCTCTTAAGGATGGAGGAGGAGGGAGGAGGGTTAGTGGGGGAGCAGGACGGGAATGGGAAAAGGGGAGTAAGTGTAAATTTTTGAATGGAAAAATTTAAAAAAAAGCAGTACCTATGCACAAATCCAGCTTTATAGAAAGTACTAGAAGGAAAACTCCAACCCAAGAAAGTTAGCTGCACCCACAAATACAGGGGAAATATATAACCTCACACCAGCAAACCCCAAAGAAGACAAACACAAAAACACTACCATGGGAAAAAAACAGGAATTAACAATCACTGGTCATTAATAACACTTAATATAAATGAACTCAATTCACCTATAAAAAGACACAGGTTAACGGATAAAAAAACAGGATCCATCCTTCTGCTGCATACAAGAAACACACTTCTACCTCAAAGACAGACATTACCTCAGAGTAAAGGGTTGGGAATAGATTTTCCAATTAAATGGACCTAAGAAGTAAGCAGGTGCAGCTATCCTAATAACCTAACAAAATAGACTTCAAACTAAAAGCAATCAAAAGAGATGGAGAAAAACACTTCATGCTCATCACAGAAAAAATCCATCAAGATGAACTCTCAATTCTGAATATCTATGCCCCAAATACAAAAGCACCAATATATATAAATGAAATGTTACTAAAGCTTAAATCACACATCAAACCCCACATGATAATAGTAGGAGTTTAACACCTCACTCTCACCAATAGGCAAGTCTGCTAGACAGAAGAAACTTAACAGACAAATAAGAGAACCAACAAGTGTCATGACTCAAATGAATTTAACAGATCTATAGAACATTTCACCCAAACACAAAAGAATATACCTTCTTCTCATCACCTCATGGAACCTTCTCTAAAATAACAGATACAAAATAATTGGAGTAACCCCCTGTATCTTATCAGGTCATCATGGCTTGTAGGTGTCTCAGTTTAATGGCCTAAAGTTAGAATTCAACAACACTAATTGCAGAAAGTCTACAAACTCATGGAAATTGAGCAATGCTCAAATGAATCATCCCTTGGTCAACGGGGAAATAAATAAAGAAATTAAAGACTTTCTAGAACTCAATGAAAATGAATGCAAAATATACCCAAACCTATGGGACACTATGAGAGCAGTGCTAAGAGGGAAATTTCACAGCACTAAGTGCCCACATAAAGAAAATGGAGAAAGCTCACATTAGTGACTCAACAACACACTTGAAAGCTCTAGAACAAAAAGAAGCAGACTCACCCAGGAGGAGCATATGACAGGAAATAATCAAATTGAGAGCTACAATCAATAAAATAGAAACAAAGAAAACAATACAAAGAATCAGTGAAACAAAGAGCAGGTTCTTTGAGAAAATCAACAAGATGGGAAAACCCTTACCCACACTAACCAAAAGGCAGAGAGAGAATATCCATGTTAACAAAACCAGAAATTAAAAGGGGAATATTAAACAGACACTGAAGAAATACAGAGAATCATTAGGTCATACTTTAAAAACCTGTACTCCATAAAACTGGAAAATGTAAAAAAAAAAAAAAGACAATTTTATGGATAGGTACCACATGCCAAAATTAAACCAAGAACAGATGAACAATTTAAATAGATCTATCACCCCTAAGAAAAGATCATCAAAAGTCTCCCAACCAAAAAAGTCCAGGGCCAGATAGTTTCAGTGCAGAATTCTACCAAAACTTCAAAGAGAGCTAATAACTACACTCTTCAAATTGTTCCACACAATAGAAACAGAAGGAATGTTGCCAGACTCTTTTTTACAAGGCTACAGTTACACTGATACCCAAACCACAAAAAATTCATCTAAGAAAGATAATTACAGACCAATCTCACTCATGAACATTGATGCAAAAATACTCAATGACATACTGGCAAACCGAATCCAAGAACACATCAAAAACATCATCTACCATAATTATGTTGGCTTCATTCCAGAGATGCAGGAATGGTTCAACATATGAATATCTATCAATGTAATCCACTGTAATCATATAAATAAACTGAAAGAAAAAATCACATGATCATCTCATTAGATGCTGAAAAAGCATTCGACAAAATCCAACATCCCTTCATGATAAAGGTCTTGGAGAGATCAGGGGTACAAGAAATATATCTAAACATAATAAAAGCAATATACAGCAAGCTGACAGCCAACATAAAATTGAATGGAGAGAAACTGAAAGTGAGTCCACTAAAATCAGGAACAAGACAAAGTTGTCTACTCTCTTCATATCTTTTCAATATAGTATTCAAAGTTCTACCTAGAGCAATAAAACAACAAAAGGAGATCAATGGGATACAAATTGGAAAGGAAGAAGTCAAACATTCATTATTTGCAGATGATATGATAGTATATATAAGTGACTCTAAAAATTGTTCCATGGAACTCCTACAGCTGATAAACACCTTTAGTAATGTAGCAGGACAGAAGATCAACTCAAAAAATCATTAGCCCTCCTGTATACAAATGATAAAGGGGCTGAGAAAGAAATCAGAGAAGTATTACCCTTTACAAAAGGCTCAAAAAACATAAGATATCTTGTGGTAACACTAACCAAAGAAGTAAAAGACCTGTATGAATAGTCTTTGAAGAAAGAAATTTAAGAGATATTAGAAAATGGAAAGATCTCCCATGATTTTGGATAGGTAGGGCCAGCATAGTAAAAATGGCAATCTTACCAAAAGCAATCTACAGATTCAATACAATCCCTATCAAAATCCCAAAACACTTCTTCACAGACATCAAAAGAACATTACTCAACTTCATATGGAAAATCAAAAAACCCAGGATAACCAAGACAATCCTGTACAATAAAGGAACCTCCAGAGGTATCCTGACATTAAGCTCTACTATAGAGCTATAGTAATGAAAACAGCTTGGTATTGACATAAAAATGGACAGGTGAGCCAATGGAATTGAATCAAAGACCCTGATATTAATCCACACACCTATAAACACCTGATTTTTGACAAAGAAGCTAAAATTATACAATGGGAAAAAAAGCATCTTCAACAAATGGTGCTGGCATAACTGGATGTCAATTTGTAGAAGAATGCAAATAGATCCAGATCTATCCCCATGCACAAAACTCAACTTCAAATGGATCAAAGACCTCAACATAAATCCAGCTACACAACCTCATAGAAGAGAAAGTGGGAAGTAGCCTTGAATGCATGGACACAAGAGACCACTTCCTAAATGTAACACCAATAGCACAGACACTGATACCAACAATTAATAAATGGGACCTCCTAAAACTGAGAAGCTTCTGTAATGCAAAGGACACAGTCACTAAGACAAAACAGCTGCCTACAGAATGGGAAAAAATAAAAAGTAAAATAAAGTTAAAAGGCTGTAACTAATATAAGGAAAACTATATACAATAAGTACGATGACTATATGCAATATATACAGGCACTGAATACATCAACAATGTCTAGTCCATTTTCATTTGACAAATAAAGAGAAAATACTCTGTACCTATCCTATCTTGGTGAGTTCAAAGTCTTTTACCTAATTTACTTTCTATCATAACTTGTTTTACCATCCAAAACTATCTTCTGATATCTCTCAACCTTATATACTATACATTTCTTTAGTGAATTTCTTTTCTGGGTCTTGTAAATGATGAAAACTAAAACTTTACAGTGTTTAACTACCTCAGAGACCCAAGAAGGAAATAATATTAACTGAGTAAGCAGGAAGTGTAAGCAAGTGACTTCCAAAAAAAATGTGAAAAATGGCAGAAACAGCTGACTGCCTGGACAGTCATATAAAGTTCCTCTGAAATGTTAGGGCACAGGGTGGGGGCTATTCTACATTCCCTGTGGGAGAATCTTACATTGATATCTTTTAGCAGGCTGAGAATAATTATAAATAGGCACTGTGAAGGCATTTTTTCTCTTTCCTTTTCTTATACAGGTATAGTGAAGAAATAATATTTTAAATCAATAACTACTAGAGGTCATCCTTTAGGCAATAGAGAAGGCAAAGGAATGCCAGACGGTAGAAAGCCCATGGGCTGAATAACCTTATTAACAGCTCTTAGATCTGTTTCCATTCTCCATTTTTTAAGATTTCTTTTTATTATTTATTATTATTTTATTACTTTAAAAAATAGCAATCCAAATTCCCACTTCCTCCCTTCCTCCCACTCCCTCCACACACCCTTCCCCAACACCCCTCCAATCTTAAGAGAGGGCAAGGCACCCTGCCTTGTGGAAAGTTCAAGGCCCTCCCTACTACATCTAGATTCAGCAAGGTATACATCCACAGATAATAGGATCTCAAAAAGCCAATACATGCAGTAGAGACAAATCCCAGTGCCATTGTCATTGGCCCCTCAATCTGTCCCAACTGTCAAGTACATTCAGAGGGATTAGTTTGATCCCATGCTCGTTCACTACCAGTCCAGTTGGAGTTGGTGAATTCCTATTAGCTCAGGAAAATTGTCTCAGTGGGTGAACTCATGATCTTGACTTCCTTACTCATACTCTCCCTCCTTCCACTCTTCAGCTGGACCTTGGGAACTTAGTCCAGTGCTCCGATGTGGGTCTCTGCCTCTGTTTCCATCTGTTGTTGGATGAAGGTTCTATGGTGATATTTAAGATAATCATCAGTCTGACTAGAGGGCAAGGCCAGTTCAGGCACCCTCTCCTCTATTGCTTAGGGTCTTAGCTGGGGTCATCATTGTGGATTCCTGGGAATTTTTCTAGAGCCAGGTTTCTTGCTAACCCCAAAATGGCTTCCTCAATCCATCCCTGACATCAAGCTATGTTATAGGGCTACAGTAATGAAAACAACTTGGTATTGGCATGAAAACAGAGACGTTGACCAGTGGAATCGAATTGAAGACCCAGATATTAATCCACACACCTATGAACATCTGATTTTTGACAAAGTAGCTAAAATTATACAATGGAAAAAAAAAAGAAAGCATCTTCAACAAATGGTGCTGTCATAACTGGATGTCAACCTGTAGAAGAATGAAAATAGATTTCTTTTTAACAACAAATACAGGAGAATTCCAAGGACTGGTTGATTCTTCAATATACTAAGCATCTAGTTTCTCCTGTACCAGCCATTCTAAAGCCTGCAGTTTCTTTAGTGTTAAAGGCAATTGCTTATCCTTTACAGGTTTGTCTGTCAACCATTTTAAAGGTAGGGCTGTTGGTACCTTTGAAAGATTAGCAGCTGCTGTGCCCTGTTCTTGTAAAACCTGAATGATTGGTAACTATTCTTTATAAATCCTTCTAATATTTTCCCCAGAAACATATGCTGATTTATGGTTTGTTTCTAAGATTGGGGGAATGTTAATCTGAGTATTCCATTGCTGTAACACATCATGTCTGTAGCAGGGAGGCCACTTGTTTGTCCTGGCCACCCAGAACCAAAGTAGTCACACAGAAACTGTATTAATTAAATCACTGCTTGGCCCATTAGCTCTAGCTAAATTCTACCCTGCTATAGGTCCAAAGCAGTTTCTCTATTCATTAACCAATAGAAGCAACACATAGACAGAAGGAACTCCCACATCATTTCCCCTTTTCTGTTTAAACAAAAAGGAAGGCTTTAACTTTAACATAGTAAAATTACATATAATGAAACAGTTATCAAGTAAGAATTACAGTTACAATATTTATATCTACTTTATCTTTTATCATAACTAAGAAAAACTATAACTATAAATTCTTTAATTCCATCAAAGACTCCAGAAAGAAAGGCTATTACCTAAGTAAACAGGAAGTACATTGTAAGCAACTTCCAAAACTCTAGAATTGACAGAGACAGCTCACTGCCTGCACAGTCACCCAAAGTTCTTCTGTACTGTTGGGGCATCCATATTTAGCCTACAGGCCCATAGTATCCGGCAGACTTTTCCACGAAGCAGGAAATTTCAAAGACAGTTCTGCCGATATTGGCAGTTTTCCCTCACATTTTTCTGTGTCCTGAAGAATGTCTGGCAGTTTCTTGCCAAATGGTCAACCAACTCCATAAGGTTGATGCCCACCTTCCTCTTGAAGTAGTTTGGTGCTGCCAGGATCAGATGTGTCTCATTGTCATGAAAAGTCTTAAACTCTTAAAACACTTTAAATGCCATATTCTGAAGGTCTCTACCTATCTAACTTAAATATATCTCTATATGTTTAGAAAACCTAACTAACATGACTACAAGCTTGACTATTATAGAAGATTATCTATTAACCTATATTTCTTAATTATACATTACATTTTTACATGAGCTGCACAAACACAATACCTTAATCAAGAGCAGAAATATATATACACAGTATAACAAAATTGACCTCAAATTTGTATCAATAAACCAAAATCCATACCAATGCAAGTCTCTATATCATATCCTTCTTTAAATGTAAAGAAACATTTATAAACAATATTTGGGAATATGGGTGTAGTTTCTCCAAACTTCTTCCTGCTGTTTATTGGGTGAAGTAATTTTTGAGGGGCAGTCAAGGCAACCTTTTAGGAGCTCTTGGTCCATCAAACCATATTAGTCTGGAAGCAATCCACAGGTTCTCATCTTCTGTGGAAACAAAAAAAGAACCTCTTTTCCAAAGCAACATATCCTTAGACTCAAATTCTGAAGTCATGATACCTTTATAATATACATGCTGATTTAGCTTAGCAGCCCATACAATGAAATGTCTCTCTGTACTTAGCTCATTCACAGTCAAAAAATTCAAAGAAAACACAATAATATACATAATCCAGACTCTCTGTGTAAAGTCCAACTTTACATGGCTTATTTTTCTTTATTCCTTTGCATCTATGACTGTACTCTATCTCTTTAAAGACTTTTTTAAAAACCATTTTCTTCTTCTTCTTCTAATTCTTCTTCTTCTTCTTCTTCTTCTTCTTCTTCTTCTTCTTCTTCTTTGGTTTTTCGAGATAGGGCTTCTCAGTAGCTTTGGATCCTGGCCTGGAACTATCTCTTGTATTTACTTCTTTTCCAACTCTCCATACTCTTTTTCTTCTCTCTCCCAAGCATTTATCCAACACTGTGACCCATTTAGAGTTCTTTTTTTTTTTTTTTTTTTTTTTTTTTTTTTTTTTTTTTTTTTTTGGTTTTTCGAGACAGGGTTTCTCTGTGGCTTTGGAACCTGTCCTGGAACTAGCTCTTGTAGACCAGGCTGGTCTTGAACTCACAGAGATCCGCCTGCCTTTGCCTCCCAAGTGCTGGGATTAAAGGCGTGCACCACCACTGCCCGGCTCATTTAGAGTTCTTTTATGTCTGAATCTGTCCTTATTGCATATCTGTAATTCTTTACTGTCCTGAAGAGCTTTTAAAATGGTAATCAGCTTGATTGCAGCTGCTCTGGATTCTGGCTCCACCTCCCTCCACTTTTAAAATGGTGGAGGTACCATTACTGCCTGCTCTGGGGCCATCAGGTAGGAGCCACACTCAGCACTTTAACTCTAAGAATGAACATGCAGCAATAAACCCTTTTTATCTGAATAATAGCTAAATCTGCCATGCAGAGCATTGTGCAGCCTGGAAATATTTCTGTGTATGGTGGCGTGAATCTGGCATGCTCTCCTGCCTGTGCATACCTAGTAGACCTGATCCCTCTGCCTACCAAGATGGAGAGTGCTGAGCCATGGGCATGGTCTCAGCTACTTTCTTCACAACCCTGATTGGGCACACAAACACTTGAGCCTACAAATGCCATTCAAATGCTTCATAGCTGGAGTTCACACTGGCAGCATGGCCCAGGAAGCTGCATTTTAAAACTGTGTGGCTTTTTTTGTACTACAGCTGAATCAGAAAAACCTCTCTTAAAGGAGCCATGCCTCTGCTTGCTTCTAGCAAACAGAGCCCACCCAAGAAAGTGCCACAACCAATCCATGCTTAACTCTTTTTTGTGTGTGTCTAAGATTATTTTTAAGCTTTCTCAGGCTTTTATGTGGATGTAGTTACCTACATTGGCACTCCAATCTGTAGCAGGGAGGCTGCTTTTTTTGTCCTGGCCGCTCAGAACCAAAATAATCACACAGAAACTGTATTAATTAAATCATTGCTTGGCCCATTATTAGCTCTAGCTTCTTATTGGCTAACTCTTAAATATTAATTTAACCCATTTCTATTAATCTGTGTATGACCATATGGTGGTGGGTGACCGGCAAAGTTTCGGCATGTCTGACTCTGGTGGCGGCTCCATGGCTTCTCTCCAACTCTGCCCTTCTTTCTGTCAGCATTTAGCTTAGTTTTTCCCACCTAGCTAAGTTCTGCCCTGCTATAGGTCCAAAGCAGTTTCTTTATTCATTAACCAATAAAAGCAACACATAGACAGAAGGACCTCCCACACCACAGGTTCCCACAAATGTATTGCTATTTAGCCACATAGTTTTAATATTCCTCTCTGTCCTTCTGGCCCTATACATTTGACCCATCTTGTACTCTGCTTTACCTGAGGTAAAGTTCTAATACCTAAAAACTGAACATTTACATCCTGAAGAGGCCAATTTGGGTGTAAGATTCTGATGAAATTATTGTTACATCAGTGTCTATCAGACTTTCAATGACAAAATCATTTATTCATATTTTTTAGTTTTGGTTTTTGTTCCATTATAGACGCTTGCCAAAATACTTGCTTTTTGGTTTCTCCCAAGTTTTTGTTCTCTCTTCTATAGCTGTTCTATTTTCCAGAGCATTATGATTTCTTACAATAGGCATTAGGTTCTTTAATTGCTCTGGGAAGGAGTTTTTTCTATGATGGCAGGAAATGACTGAACTGGATTTGGCATAGGTGCCTGAGAGAAGTCCCTCACAGAGTTTCCCAGTGGCAAAGGATTACCATGAATATTCCTTGCTGACTAACATTCATTAGTCTAACGTGTGTCTTTGCCACACCTTCCGCATAATCCAGAAGGAAGGGCATTCTGAATGGACTATTCTTAGAAAAAACATTCTTTCTGGGAATGCTGTCTACAATCCATTTTAAGATGATCTTGTTTGTCACAATAAGAACATTTGACATTTCAATTTTTGCTTAAATCCCTGGAAATCACCTCTCCTATCCATAAATCATCATATTCATGAGATTCAATATTAATTATATCCTGGATCCATTCCTCCAAAGGTACTGAACTTGCTTTTAATGGTGTAATTATTCTTTTGCATAGAGAATTGGCATTCTCAAAAGCCAGAGATTCAATTATTATTTGTCTGGATTCTTGGTATCATTCTATTTACTGACGAAGTCAATCTTTGTGAGAAGTCCATAAAAACTTCCTTTCGGACCAGTATAACATTATTAAATGCTCAATTTTCTTTTCTATTTCTCCAATTCTGTCTCAAACATTCAAAGCTGCTGCACAAATAAATCCAGGATGTGGTCATCATATATAGCCTGCCTTTCTACAGTAGTATAGTCTCCTTCTCCAAGAACTTGATCTTGGGAAATTTCCCTACCTCTAGCTTTATTCCATTCTTCAACAACCTTAGCCTTTTCTCTGAACCAGGTACTTCATTGTAATTGTGGATTAGGTTCTGAAACACCTTTAAGCATATCTACACATTTGTTAGGGATAACTCTATTACAAACTGACCACAAGTTTAACATTTAACAGTTTGCTTCACAAAATTGAATGCATGCCATATGAGACTATTGATTCTTTGAATCTCCTTAAATCTAGCATTGGTGTAGAAGTTCAGTTAGTTGTTAAAGAGCCTCTGCCATTTGGCAATTGCTGTAAATTTATTGGACATATTAGGATTGGCTATCTGAAAATCTTGGGCTATTCCCCTCTATTTTTAGAATGCAATGCTGAATTTTGGCTCTCCATTAAGTCGTCTGTCTGTGTTTGAATTTCTCTATGATGTGTTTTATTAGGTTTCTCTAAGACTTGTATCTTAGCACTCAGATTAACCAACTTTTTAATGATAATATGATAATGCTGATAATGTTTAGAATTGACATTACATAAATCACATCTAAATTATATATCTGCTCATTTAATCATTCCATTTTCAAACTGTCTATCATATTATCATACAGAAACCCAAATCCTTCCATTAAAATGGTTTTTCCCATTTTTAATGTGGGATCTCTCTTTTAACTAATTTCTTCTTTTAAGAATCCCCAATTGTTGAGCAGCTGAGGGAGCAGGCACAATCCAGAGACCTCTGTGGGATGGGGCATGACCCAGGGACCTCTGAGGGAGCAGGCCAGAGTCAGAGACATCTATGAGACTGAGCCCAAGCCAGGGACCTCACCAGGAACAAGCCCAAGCCAGAAACATTTGCAGAAACAGGCCTGAGCCAGCAACCTCTACTGGAGCAGGCCCAAGGCAGTGACCTCCACCAGAGAACGCCCAAGACAGCAACCTCCACAGGAGCAGGTACAAGGGAATGACCGCTGAAGGAGCAGGCCTGAGCCAGGGACCTCTGCAAGACCAGGCATGAGTCTGGTGCCTCTGAGGGAGCAGGCCAGAAGCCAGTGATCTCTGCTGAGCAGGCCCAAGGCAACAACTTTAGCAGGAGCAACGCCAAGTAACCAACCTCCTTAGGAACAGGCCCGAACAACTTACAGGACTGTAGAGTGACACCCAGGAGCACCAAGCAACATCCAGGAACACCAAGAAGCTCCAAATGACTGGAACCATGGCCCTTACTGCACCACAAGGAGCAACTATCTAAATCTTGGATCCACTGGCACCTGGAAGATTGATCACCAGAGATACATCCCCAACTACACCAATCAGAAGAAGGGACAGGTAGATAAGGTAAAAATACACTCAACACCACAAAAAGAAATACAACACCAACAAAAACTAGTGGCCCTAAAACAGCAAGACTTGAATACCCAAATACAGATGAAGCAGAAAAAAACTACCTAAAAATAACTTTAGGAGAATGTTTGAGGCCCTTAAAGAGGAAATGAAAAATTCCTTCAAAAAAATGGAGAAAAAGACAAACACAAAATTGGAAGAAATCAACAAATCCCTTAAAGAAAACCAAGAAAAATCAATCAAACAGATGAAAGAAATGATTCAAGACTTGAACCAAAACAGATACAATAAAGAAAACACAAACTGAGGGAATTCTGGAAACAGAAAACATGAAAAAATGATCAGGAGCCACAAATGCAGGCACAAATAGCAGAATACAAGAGATGAAAGAGAAAATCTCAAGCGCTGAAGATACAATAGAGAAAATAGACTCATTGGTAAAGAAAACATTAAATCTAACAAAAGCTTAACACAAAATATCCAGGAAATATGGGACACCATGAAAAGACCAAACTTAAGAATAATAGGGATGGAAGAAGGAGAAGTCCAACCCAAACGCACAGAAAATATATTCAACAAAATCATAGAAGAAAACTTTCCCAACCTAAAGAAAGATATGCATATGAAGATACAAAAAGCTTAGAGAACACCAAACAGAATGGATCAAAAAAAAATTCCTCTTGCCACATAATAATAAAAACACTAAACATACAGAATAAAGAAAGAATATTAAGAGCTGCAAAGGAAAAAAGCCAAGTAACATATAAGGGCAGACCTATCAGAATTACACCTAACTTCTCATTGGAGACAATGAAAGTCAGAAGGTTCTGGTCAAGCATTATGCAGACACTAAGAGACCACGGATGACAGCCCAGACTACTATACTCAGCAAAACTTTCAATCACCATAGAAGGACAAAACATGATATTCTATGACATAATCAGATTTAACCAATACCAAGCCACAAACCCAACCCTAAACAAATTACTAGAAGGAAAACTCCAACCCAAGGAAGTTAGCTACATCCACAAAAACACAGACAATAGATGATCTCACAGCAGCAAATCCCAAATAAGGTAAAAACACACAATAACATTACCAACAATGGCAACTAAAATAATAGGAACTAACAATCACTGGGCATTAATATCCCTTAATATAAACGGACTCAACTCATGTATAAAAAGACACAGGCTAACAGATTGGATATGAAAACAGAATTTATCCTTCTGCTGCATACGAGAAACACACCTTGACCTCAAAGACAGACATTGCCTCAGAGTAAAGGATTGAAAAATAATTTTCCAATCAAATGGACCTAACAAACAAGCTGGTGTAGCTATTCTAATATTTAACAAAATAGACTTCAAACTAAAATCAATCAAAAGAGTCAAAGGTCATTTATTATTAGTCACAGGAAAAATCCATCAAGAGGAAATCTCAATACTGAACGCCTACGCCCGAAATACAAGGGCACCCTCATATGTAAAAGAAACACTACTAAAGATTAAATCACATATTAAACCCCACAATTAATAGTGGTGAGAGTGGGGACTTCAACACCCCACTCTCATCACTGGACAGGTATGTCAGACAGAAAATTAACAGAGAAATAAGAAAACTAACAGATGTTATGAATCAAATGGACTCAACAGACATCTATAGAACATTCCATCTAAACATAAAAGAATACAACTTCTTCTCAGCACACCTCATGGAACCTTCTCAAAAACTGACCACATACTAGGTAACAAAGCAAACCTCAACAGATACAAAAAAAAATTGGAATAACCCCATGTATCTTATTGGATCACCATGGCTTAAAATTATAATTCAACAGCAACATTAATTTCAGAAAGCAAACAAACACATGGATATTAAACAATGCTCACCTGAATCATCAATGGATCAAGAAAGAAATAAAGGAAGAATTTAAAGACTTCTTAAAATTCAATGAAAATGACCACAAAACATACCCAAATTTATAGGACACAAAGAAAGCAGTGTTAAGAGGAAAGTTTGTAGCACTAAATGCCTACATAAAGAATCTGGAAAAATCCCATACTAGTGAGTTAATATAAAACCTGAAAACTCTAGAACAAAAAGAAGCAAACTCACCCATGAAAACTACATGGCAGGAAATAATCAAATTGAGAGCTGAAATCAACAAAATAGAAACAAAGAACACAATACAAAGAATCAATGAGACAAAGAAAGGGTTGGTTCTTTGAGAAAAATCAACAAAATAGGCAAACCTTTATCCAAACTAACCAAAAGGCAGAGAGAGAATATCCAAATTAACAAAATCAGAAATGAAAAGGGGGACATAACAACATTAGGTCATATTTTGAAAACCTGTACTCCACAAAATTGGAAAACTTAAAGAAAATGGACAATTTTCTGGATAAATATCACTTACCAAAATTAAATCAAGACCAGATAAGCAAATTAAATAGACCTATAACTGCTAAAGAAATAGAAAAAGTCATCAAAAGTCTCCCAACCAAAAAAGCCCAGGACCAGCACAGAATTCTACAAGATTTTCAAAGAAGAACTAATACCAAAACTCCTCAAATTGTTCCATACAATATAAACAGAAGGAACATTGCCAAACTTTTTTTAATGAAACTACGATTACCCTGATACCCAAACCACACAAAAACATTACTAAGAAAGAGAATTTCAGACCAATCTCACTCATGAACATTGATTCAAAAATACTCAATAAACTACTGGCAAACCCAATCTAAGAACACATCAGAAAAATCATCTACCATAATAAAGTTGACTTCATCCCAGAGATGCAGGGATGGTTCAACATATGAAAATCTGTCAATGTAATCCACCATATAAACAAACTAAAAAAAAAACCCACATGATCATCTCATTAGATGCTGAAAAAATCTTTCAATAAAATAAAACATCCCTTCATGATAAAGGTCTTGGAGAGAGCAGGGATACAAGGAACATATATAAAACATAATAAAGGCAACCTACAGCAAGCCAACAGCCAACATCAAGCTAAATGGAAACTCAAAGTGATCCAACTGAAATCAGGAACAAGACAAGGTTGTCCATTCTCTCCAGGTCCATTCAATATAGTACTTGAGGTCCTAGCTAGAGCAATAAGACCACAAAAGTAGATCAAGGGGATACAAATTGAAAAAGAAATCAAACTCTCATTATTTGCTGATGATATGGTAGTTTACATAACTGATTTCAAAATTTCTACCAAGGAACTTCTACAACTCATAAACACCTTCAGCAATGTAACAGGACACAAGATTAACTCAAAAAACAAATCAGTAGCCCTCCTTTACACAGATGATAAATGGGCTGAGAAAGAAATCAGAGAAATATCACCCTTCACAACAGCTACAAATAACAAAATATCTTGGAGTAACTCTAACCAAACCAGTGGAAGGCCTATATGATGAGAACTTTAAATCTTTGAAGAAAGAAATCGAAGAAGACACTAGAAAATGGAAAGATCCTCCATGCTCTTGGGTAGACAGAATTAACATAGTAAAAATGGCAATCTTACCAAAAGCAATCTACAGATTCAATGCAATGCCCATCAAAATCCCAGCAAAATTTTTCACAGACATTGAAAGATTAATAGTCAACTTCATATGGAAAAGCAAAAATTCAAGATAGCCAAAACAATCCTGTACAATAAAAGAACTTCTGGAGGTATCACAATCCTCGACTTCAAACTCTACTATAGAGCTACAATAGTGAAAACATCCTGGTATTAGCATGAAGACAGACAGGAGGACCAATGGAATGGAATTGAAGATACAGATTTCAATCCACTACCTATGAACAGCTGATTTTTTACAGTGAAGCAAAGAAATAAAGTGGAAAAAACAAAGCATATTCAACAAATGGTGCTGGCATAACTAGATATCAACATGTAGAAGAATGAAAATAGATCCATATCTATTACCATGCACAAAACTCAAGTCCAAATGGATTAAAGACATCAACATAAAACCAACCACACTGAACCACATAGAAGAGAAAGTGGGAAGTATACTTGAATGTGTTGGCACAGGAGACTACTTCCTAAATATAGCCCCAGCAGCACAGACACTGAGAGAAACAATTAATAAATTGGACCTCCTGAAACTGAAAAGCTCCTATAAAGCAAAGGACATGGTCAACAAGAGAATATGTTAGCCTACAGAATAGGAAAGGATCATCAACCCCACATCAGACAGAGGGTTGACTCCAAAATATACAAAGAACTTAAGAAATTGGTCATCAAAAGAACAAATAATTCAATAAAAATGGGATATAGACCTAACCAGAGAACTTTCAACAGAGGAATCTAAAACGGCTGAAAGACATTTAAGAAAATGCTCAACATCCTTAGCCATCAGAGAAATGCAATCAAAACAACTCTCAGATTCCATCTTACACCTGTAAGGATGGCCAAGATCAAAAACACTGATGACAACTTATGCTGGAGAGGTTGTGGGGAAAGGGGAACACTTCTATATTGCTGGTGGGAGTGAAAGCTGGTCCAACCCCTTTGAATTTATCTGTATGGTGATTTCTCAGAAAATTAGGAAACAACCTTCCTCAAGACCCAGCAATACCACTTTTGGGTATATATCCAAAGGATGCTCAATTGTGCCACAAGGACATATGCTCATCTATGTTCATAGCAGCTTTGTTTGTCTTAGTCAGAACCTGGAAACAACCTAAATGCTCCTCAACCATGTGGTACATTTACACAATGGAGTACTACACAGTGGAAAAAATAATGACATCTTGAAAATTGCAGACAAATGGATGGATCTAGAAAACATCGTATTGAGTGGGGTAACCCAGACCCAGAAAGACAAATATCACATGTACTCACTCATAAGTGGCTTTTAGACATAAAGCAAAGAAAAACCAGCCTACAATTTACAATTCCAGAGAACCTAGACAACAAAGAGGACCCTAAGAGAGATATACATGGATCTAACCTACATGGGATACAGAAAAAGACAAGATCTCCTGAGTAAATTGGAAGCATAGGGACCTTGGGAGAGGGTAGAAGGGAAGGGGAGAGGAAGGGAGGAGAGTGGAGAAAATATATACCTCAATAAAAACAATTTTAAAAAATTTTAAAAATTTAAAATGCCCAAAATTACACAATAAAAAAGAATTCCCAATTGTCTTACCAAATCTGCTGACAATGTTGATGAAGATGTGATCCTTATTCCTGCTGCATAGGACAGTAAAAGCCTGAATGGATTTTAAATCAGCTATCTAGCTAGTTAGCAGTCCAAGAAGGGCATTCAAGGAGAGCCCACACCCCACAGGAGAGAGAGAGAGAGAGAGAGAGAGAGAGAGAGAGAGAGAGAGAGAGAGGATGCCAGCTCTCTGCTCTCTAAAAAATGCACAGGGAATTGTACGGAAAAAGTATGTGTGTTTGGGGGACTGCCTGAAATCCACAACAGAAAATCCCAAACTATCTCAGAGGCTTGGGGAAAAAAGAAAAGAAAACAGCCCCATGTTTAGCTCCATTGGGAGCCCCACGTGTAGTTCTAGCCTGTACCAGTGGCTAAAAAGCCTCAGGTATATGTCTTTTTTATTACTTTTTGGGAATTTGTACCCCAAACGTTGTGTGTTAAATGTAGCATGAATAATAAAAACCAAGTGATGTTGGATGCTCCTCTGTATACTGTAAATATGTTTTATTAACATTAGTTAATAAAGAAGCTGCTTTGGCCAATGACACAGCAGGATATAGCTAGGTGGGAAAACTAAAGCAAATGCAGGGAGAAAGATGGCAGTGTCAGGCAGACACAATGTACCTGCCAAAGGAGAAAGATTCCAGAACCTTATTGGTAAGCCTTGTGGTGATACACAGATTAACAGAAATGGGTTAATTTAAGATATAAGAGCTAACTTGGAACACACCTAAGCCATTGGCCAAACAGTGTTGTAATTTATATAGTTTCTGTGTGATTACTCAGCTCTGGGTGGCCAGGCTAGGAAACAAAAGTACAATCTCCATTTACAAATGGCACCCAACATGGGGCCTGGATCCAAAAGAGGGCTTCTAGACCCACAAAAATGAAAGTCAATTGGAGCTTCTTGGTAGTCACATATTTTCAGATAGGCTCCCAGCTCCTCTAAGAGAAGGCTTCTCACCCAGCATTAGCAGCAAAAACTGAGCAGTTGCTTTAAGAAAGTTTCTTGGTTCATGCTGGTGGCACAAATGGCTCTGGATCTTTCAGGAGGTCCAGCTATGGATCACTTGAATGAGGTTTATGGGCAGCATGCTGCAAGTTACTTGGTGACAGCATGGGACAACTGCTTCTGAGAGCTGGGGTGGTAAACATGGCTCACAAAGCTGGTGGTAAATAGACCTCTGACATGTACGAAAGCCGAGCAAGGTGGAACCAACAGTTAAAGTGACTGCTCTGGTTCTAGCCATGACTGCTTAACAGTTTACAACAGTGATAAAAGAGGGTTACAAATATGCAATAAAGACAGATTCAGACAAAAATAAACCTCTAGACAGTTCATAATGTGTTTTAAAATGTATGTAGGCTTTGGAGAGAGAGGGGAAAGAGTATAGGCAGTTATAAAAAGAAATAAATAGTTTTTAAAAAGTCTTTAAAGAGACAGTAAAAGTAATATAATAAAGCCATATAAAGATTAAATACAGAGAGTATGGATTGTTTATTCTATTGGGCTTTCTTTGATTTTTTTGACTGTTAATGTGCTAACTGCAGAGAGACATTTGATTGTGGGAACTGCTAACCTAAACCAACATAAAATTATCTTGACTTCAAAATTTGTGTCTAAGGAAATGTTGTTTTGGAAAAAAGGTTCTGCATTTGTTTCCATAGAGGATGGGAACCTGTGGATTCCTTCCAGGCTAATGTGGTTTGATGGAACAAAATCCCCTGAAAGGTCTCCATGAAAACCTAAAAATACTTCACCCAATAAAAAGCAGGAAGCAGTTTAGAGAAAACTATGCCCAAATCCCAACATGATTGTTTATAAACATTTATTTTTCATTTTAAAAGGGTTGGTTACAAATGATTAATGGTTACAATCAACTTCAGAAAAAGGTGATAAGATATAAATATTTTGCACTGGTATGGATCTTGATCTACTGATACAAATTTCAGGTCAATTTTGTTTCTCTGTGTATATATATTTCTACTCTTGTTTGAGGTACTGTGTTTGTGCAGCTCATTTTAAAATGTGTAGTTAAGAAATACAGATTAGCAGGTAGTCATCTATAATAATCAAACTTTTAGTCATGTTAGTTAAGTTTTCTAGATCTACAGATCATATATTTCAGTTAGTAGATAATCTGCAACACTTCAAAGAACTATAGAATATGTCATTTAAAAGTTTTTAAGAACTTTGACTTGCCAAGTGGTGGTGTTGCACGCCTTTAATTCCCACACTTAGGAGGCAGGCAGATTTCCATGAGTTTGAAGCCAGCCTGGTTTACAAGATCTAGTTCCAGGGCAGGTACCAAAGCAACACAGAGAAACTCTATCTCAAAAAAAGAAAAGTCTATGTTCCTTTTTTTTGTTTGTTTGGTTTTTGGTTTTTGAGGCAGGATTTCTCTGTGTATTTTTGGTGCCTGTCCTGTAACTTGCTCTGTAGACCAGGCTCACCTCAAACTCACAGAGATCCATCTGCCTCTGCCTCCTGAGTGCTAGGATCAAAGGTGTGCACCACCACCACCCAGCTTAGACTTTTCTTGACAGTGAGACATGTCTGCTTCTGGCAGCACCAATTACTTCAGAGAAGTTGATAGGCATTAAAGAAGCTCCTTATGGAATTTGCCTTCAATATGACAGGGCTAATCAATTGGGCAAGAAACTGCTCTTGCCTGAACTGCTTAATGGTATGCTGTATAAAATGGACCATGTAGAACCCGCAGAAAAATGACTGTTAAACTTGCCTAAAGAAGGTGAGGCAGTCCTTCAGGGTTCCTGCTTTATGAAAGTCTGCCAGATATTCTGCAGGACATGGAAGAAAATGACTGACAAACTGCTAATATAGGCCAAACAGACTTTCAAATTTCCTGTTTCATGGAAAAGTCTGCTGGATACCATGGACCTGTGGGCTAAAGGTGGATGCCCCAACATTACAGAAGAACTTGAGTGATGATCCAGCTAGTGATTGCAGAGGAAATAAGGCAGAGTTAGGCAGACTCCATGTAGCTGTCAAAGGACAAAGACACCAGAACCTTACTGGTAGGTCTCTTGGCAATACACAAATTAATAGAAATGGGTTATTTTAAGATATAAGAGCTAACTAGGAACATGCCTAAGCCATTGGCTAAACAGTGTTGTATTTTATATAGTTTCTGTGTGATTATTTGGGTCTGGGTTGTGGGAGCCCATGTGTGACTCAGTTTCCATCTGGAGTCCATTATGACTTATAAGACATTTGTATTCAAGCTTGCCTGCTCTGCTTTTTCCAGTAATCTTGAGGGCTGTGAGAGACTTCTGATCTAGCCCATGAGAAAAGAACACTCTGTCTAGTAGAAAATATACAGCTGATGATAAACCCCAGGAACATCAAGATGAGAGTAAGGCTGCTTCCGAGCAACAAGCACATGTTGGAGAGGAGGCTGCTCACTCAAGGACAGGAATGGTCTTGTGGTTAGATACTGACTGACCGTCTGTGCTGTGCTTTGTTGCTTTTTACATATAAGCAAGTTCTGAAATAAACTCTGGGCTGTTTGGCTGTTTCAGCATGACCAAACAGACCTCCAGAATCTATCCTTTATTTCCAGTCTCAGTTCCTTCATATGACATTTCCTTAGCCTTAATGAGGCCCAATCCAGGAACTCTAGCTGACGTCATAGGAGCAGGCTCCTACACTGGGTGGCTGGGAAACAAAAGCAGTCTCCCTTTACAACCTAGAGACAAATACCGGGCTTCAACCAGAAGACCAGAAAAGCAAAGCAGCCAAGCTAGAGAGCTCTTACCTCTAAGAAATCCTCAGACTGAAAAAGAGCTAATTCCTGTAAGCATATATTCCTCTCTAGTGCTGGGATAAAAGGTGTGAGCCACCACCTCCCGGATCTGTTACTGCATTGACCTTGTGTAGCCTAGGGTGGCCGTGAACTCACAGAGATGCTTATGCCCCTGTCTCCTAAATTCTGTGATTAAAGGTTAGTGATACCACTGCCTGGCCTCTAGTGGCTTTAGTTTTTACCTTCTGATCTTTAGGAAAGCTTTATTTAGAAAACATAAATAAAATACCACTGTTCAGGAACTGGTGGCTTCTCATACAGTAGACAAGCACTCTACCACAAAGATAAGTCCCCAGTTTATTTATTTATTTATTCATACATTCATTTTGAGGTAGAAAAAGTTTCATTAAGGTATTCGAGCTGAATTTGAACTCTGTCTAGGGTTCCAGCTGGTCTTGAATTTGTGATCCTGCTCCTCCTGACTCATACTTCAAGTCGCTGGGATGAAAAGTGTGTGCCAATAGAACTATGTTCTACACTTCTGATTGAAGGTTTGGCCTTTCTTTTTGGTTTTAGTTACTGTCCTGTTTTTCTGAAGAGACATCATGACCATGGCAACCTACAAAATAAAAGTATCTCATTGGAGGCTTACTTACATTTGCCAAGGGCTAGCCCATGATCACACTGGGAAGCATGGCAGCAGGCAGGCATGGCCCTGGAGCAGTAGCTCAGTGTTCACATCTGATATGAAAATTATAGGCAGATGTACAATAAAAGAACTTCTGGAGGCATCACAATCCCTGACTTCAAACTCTACTACAGAGCTACAGTACTGAAAACAGCCTGGTACTGGCATAAGAACAGACAGGAGGACCAATGGAACTGAATAGAAGACCTGGATATCAGTCCACACATCTTTGAACACCTGATTTTTGATAAAGAAGCAAAAAATATCAAATGGAAAAAAGAAAGCATATTTAACAAATGGTGCTGGCATAACTGGATATCAACATGTAGAAGAATGAAAATAGACCCATATCTATCACCATGCACAAAACTCAAGTCCAAATGGATCAAAGACCTCAACATAAAGCCAGCCACACTGAACCTTATAGAAGAGAAAGTGGTAAGTACGCTTGAACGCATTGGCACAGGGAACCACTTCCTAAATAGAACCCCAGCAGCACAGACACTGAGAGAATCAATTAATAAATGGGATCTCCTGAAATTGAAAAGCTTCTGTAAAGCAAAGGACACAGTCAACAAGACAAAACGACAGCCTACAGAATGGGAAAAGATCTTCACATCAGACAGAGGTCTGATCTCCAAAGTATACAAAGAACTCAAGAAATTGGGCACCATAAGATCACATAATCCAATAAAAAATGGAGTACAGACCTAAACAGAGAACTCTTAACAGAGGAATCTAAAATGGCTGAAAGACACTTAAGGAAATGTTCAACATCCTTAGCCATCAGAGAAATGCAAATCAAAACAACTCTGAGATTCCATCTTAGACCTGTAAGAATGGCCAAGATCAAAAACACTAATGACAACTTATGCTGGAGAGGTTGTGGGGAAAAGGGAATACTTCTGCATTGCTGGTGGGAATGCAAGCTGGTACAACCCTTATGGATGTCAGTGTGGCGATTTCTCAGAAAATTAGGAAACAACCTTCCTCAAGACCCAGTAATACCACTTTTGGTATTATAGCCAAAGGATGCTCAATCGTGCCACAAGGACATGTGCTCAACTATGTTCATAGCAGCTTTGTTGGTCATAGCCAGAACCTGGAAACAACCTAAATGCCCCTCAATCGAAGAGTGGATGGGAAAAATGTGGTACATTTACACAATGGAGTACTACACAGCAGAAAAAAATGAGAGCTTGAAATTTACAGGAAAATGGATGGAGCTAGAGAACATTATTTTTAGCGAAGTAACCCAGACCCAGAAAGACAATTATCACATGTACTCACTCATAGGTGGTTTTTAAACATAAGGCAAAGAAAGCTAGCCTACAAACCACAATTCCAGAGAACTTAGACAACAATATGGACACTAAGAGAGACTTACATAGTTATAATCTACATGGGAAGTAGAAAGTATAAAAAGACAAGATCTCCTGAGTAAATTGGGAGCATGGGGACCTTGAGGGAAGATTGAAGGGGGGAGGGGAGAGGCAGGGAGAGGAGCAGAGAAAACTGTAGAGCTCAATAAATATTAATTAAAAAATTATAGGCAGAGAGAATGAGATTGGGCCAGGAGTGGCTTTTGACACCTCAACCCCACAACCAGTGACACCCCCTCCAATAAGGCCACAGCTTCTCATCCATCCTGAGAAGTCCTCCAGCTGGGAACCAAATATTCAAATACATCAGCCTGGGAAAGCTATTCTCGTTCAAACACTGAGAAGTATAAACATATTCACACAAAAGCCAGAATATGAATGTCCACAATAATTGTATTCCTAATAAAGAAAGCTGGAACACATCCTAAATGTCATCCAGTAGATGATTATTTAAATACACTGGTACATCTATTCTGTGGAATCATAGTTAGCAATAAAAAGAACAAAGAGCTGATACATGAAACAAGTTGGATAGATCCCTTCACAGTGAATTATACTGAGGGATAAAAGGACAAGCACTGTATGGCTCTACTTGTGTTAATTTATGAAACAAAAAAGAATTGTAATTGGATATTAAATTTTAAAAGCAAAATGATTAGGAATCCAAAGCCAACTCCAGATACATGGTGAGTCTGAGGCCAGCCTGAGCTACATGAGACCTAGTCAAAAAGGAAAAGGTGAAATTCATGACAGGCAACTCACCAAAACGGGTGTGGTACTAGCAAATGGGTACACAATAGTTTGTACCTTTTCATCAGTTATTGGGCAAATGTAATTTGAAACAATATGAACTATTTGTTATAATGGCTATAATTGAAAACTGCAATACCAGATGTAAGGAAGATGCAGCAGAGTTAGGAACAGCGGCACACCTCAGGCGGGATGCAGACTGGCACAGCCCTTGTAGGAAACAGGCTAACAAATCGGCTAACAAGTCTCCTATACAGTGGGTCATAATCCTGCAGTGATCACTGCTGTCACCATGGTGAGACACACAGCTGTAGTGATCGCTGCTGTCATCATGGTAGGACACACAGCTGCAGTGATCACTGCTGTCTTCATGGTAGGACACACACAGCTGCAGGGATCACTGCTGACATCATGGTAGGACACAGAGCTGCAGTGATCGCTGCTGTCATCATGGTAGGACACACACAGCTGCAGGGATCGCTGCTGTCATCATGGTAGGACACACAGCTGCAGTGATCACTGCTGTCATCATGGTAGGACACACAGCTGCAGTGATCACTGCTGTCTTCATGGTAGGACACAGAGCTGCAGTGATCGCTGCTGTCATCATGGTAGGACACTCAGCTGCAGTGATCGCTGCTGTCATCATGGTAGGACACACACAGCTGCAGGGATCACTGCTGACATCATGGTAGGACACAGAGCTGCAGTGATCGCTGCTGTCATCATGGTAGGACACACACAGCTGCAGTGATCACTGCTGTCTTCATGGTAGGACACAGAGCTGCAGTGATCGCTGCTGTCATCATGGTAGGACACTCAGCTGCAGTGATCACTGCTGTCATCATGGTAGGACACACACCATTGCAGTGATCGCTGCTGTCATCATGGTAGGACACACAGCTGCAGGGATCACTGCTGACATCATGGTAGGACACACACAGCTGCAGTGATCGCTGCCACCATCATGGCAGGGACCTGTAAGGCCTGTATGTTAAAGGGCTTGTTGCCAGCCAATTGGTTTTTGGGGAATGACTGGAACCTGAGGATGCCAAACTCATAGTGGGTTAAGCCATCAATGACTTCATAGCTGAAATGACTTAACTCCAGCTCTGGGGATCTGCTCTCCTTTCCTGGGCCTTGTGGGACCTGCACTCACAGGTTCGTACAGCCCCATCCCATGTGCATGGAACTAAATGTTTAAAAATAATTTTGAAAGAAGAAATGAACTACCACAACATAAGTGTCTTTTGAAACAATGAAAAAGTGATGCAAAAGGGCAGTGTAAGGGAAGACGCCAAAGGGAAGCAATGCTGTTGTGATAAATGAAAGCATTTGCAAACACAAGACATTGTTTATTGGAGCTGAAGAGATGGCTCAGAGGTCAAGAGCACTGACTGCTCTTCCAAAGGAACCAGGTACAAACACAGCACCCACATAGCAGCTGACAACTCCAAGATCTGACACCGTGACACAGACGTACAGGCAGGCAAAATGCTAAAGCACATAAAAATAAATACACACTATAAAAAATTATGTATTTTACCTCAGTACATATTTTAGTAGGACTTTCCTTGGGGACCTCCAGCTACCAATAATGACACTGAGACTTATTATTAATTGTCCTTTAGCTTAGACTTGTTCCCAACTACCTCTTATAACTTAATCAACCTATTTCTATTAGTCTATGTTTTGCCAAATGGCTTTTTACTTGTCCTCAATTCTGTATGTCCAACTGCTTCTGTGTCTTGCTGGTCGCTCTCTTGTGCCTAGATTTATTCCCTGAGTTCCTCTCTCTCCTGGAAGTCCCGCCTAACCTCATCTGTCTAGCTATTAGCCATTCAGCTATGTAATTCTTTTTTACCTTCTTTGATTTTTCAATCAAAAAACAGGGTTCCTCTGTATAACAGTCTGTGCTGTCCTGGAACTCGCTTTGTAGACCAAGTGGCCTCAAAAACACAGATCTGCCTGCCTCTGCCTCCCAAGTTCTGGTATTGAAGGCATGTGCCACCACGGCCCAGTCCTTAGCTTTTTATTAATCCAATCACAGCCACACAACGTCACACAATGTACACGAATATTCCACAACAACATATGTATTTAAATGCAAATACACTAACACATTCCATGAAGTAGATGCTAAGAGTGAACACAGAAGAACGAGAGTAGGAACTGAGATTGAGGTTGGCAAAGGAAATGAATAATAATTCACTGATAGAAGCCCTGTCTTGCAGAGAACAAGGGCAGTGTGCACAGGATTCTGCAAAGAGTCATCTTACTAATTCCTGATGACGGAAACAGACGTTTGCCAGTTTCTTCTCAGTGTGGACTAAAGAAATGGACCTAATTTTTTGTTTTTCATGAGTCTTTCTATGAAGCCCAGGCTGACCTAAAGCTCACATTCTTCCTGCCTCAACCTCCTGGGTGCTGGGAGTACAAAGTGAACCAGCAATGAGTGTATGTGTGTGCATGTAGACTGTGTGTGTTCATATGTACATGCAGGTACATGTGTATGTAAGAGCAATGGGGCAGAAGTTGAGTTCAGGTGTCTTCCTTGATTGATCTTCACCTTAGATTCTGGGAAAGTCTCTCATTGAATCTGGCACTCACCGACTGGCCAGACCGATTGGCCATTGTGGTCCTGGGATCTACATATCTCTGCAACCATTTTCCCCAAGGTTATAGCTGAATGAGACCACTCTTGGATATTCTTAACTTTAAAACTGATTATTTTATTTTTAAAACTTATTATTATTTTAGTTTTGAGAAAAGCTCTATCGTTGTAGCCCTGGCTGTCTTGGAACTTGCTATGTAGACCAGGTTGCCCTCAAACTAAAAGAGATTCACCTGCCTCTGCTTCCTGAGTTCCGGGATTAAAGGTGTGTCCTACATGCACAGCTTGAATTTTTTAAATGTATCTTTAGATTTATTTCCTTTATTTCTTATGTGTATGAGTATTTGCCTGCATGTATATATGTGTACCACGTGTTTGCCTGGTACCAATAGAGTCCAGAAGAAGGCATCAGATCCCCTGGATCTGGTATCCAGACAGTAGTGAGTCATAATGTAGGCGCTGGGAACTGAACCTGGGTTTTCTGGAAGAACAACAAGGGCTCTTAACTGCTGAACTGTCTGTCCATCCTCCACACTTGGATTTTTGTTGTTGTTGTTTCTTTGTTTGTTTGTTTTTCAAACAGGATTTCTCTGTGTAGTCCTGGCTGTTCTAGTACTTGCTCTGTGGACCAGGTTGATCTTGAACTCACAGAGATCTGCCTGCCTCTATCTCACAAGTGCTGGAATCAAAGGTGTGTGACACAACCACCCCACGACACTCGGCTTTGAATGTGGGTACTGAGGATACGAACTCAGGTCCTCGTGCTTGTACAGCTGTCACTTCCCAGATGAACCATGTCCCTAGCCCTGCAGAACTTCATTTAATAACTCTGTCCCTAGCCATCTGCCTTTAGACAAATTACATAAAATGCCCCGATTTGGTCCCTCTTCTGTAGAAAAGGCCAAATGATGATTCTCTGGTGATGTGTGATTGCGATCATGCTTGCCAGCTCCTGAGCACATGATTGACAGCAGAAGCTGGCAGATATTGCTGAGGATTCTGAGATGCTGCGGTCTGCACACAGGACAGTGCTCCCACTGGGCAGGGGTCAGGCTAATCCTGCTTAGGCTATAATCCTCCACTGTGCATCTGTAGTATTTGTACCCCCGTAGTGTTGAGGACTGTGCCCAAGACCTCCCAAGGCAGGGCAAGTCTGCGTCATGACCTGCATCCTCAGCCCAGTGTCCATTTCTTGAACGAATGAGGTTTCTCAATGGTTTGTGGAGTGATTCAATTTCTATAACATCTCATGACCTAGCCATGTTCCCAGTTACGGCCCACACGGTTATGTAGTGGAATAAATTATTGATTTCTGTATATGTGTGGAAGTTTCCTGGCCCTGACCGAAATCTCAAAAGTGCATCACAGAGAAGAAGACTTGTTGGTGCCTAGTATAAAAAGCCTTCACTGGACTGCAGTGACTTAATACCAGTCAAGACATGCAATTACTTTATGCGTTATCTGTTTCTCTATCAATGGGGAGGACATTGGCCTCTCTTTGCCATATATAGTATTTTAAAGACATCGAACGAAAAAAAGAAAAACTAACTCTATGTAATCACTAATTATTTATAAGAAACAGTTATTCTTTGGAGCTCAATTAGTTCTCTGTGTTTGGGGAGAGAGGTCAGATGAAAAATTAAGTTGGTTCTTCAGGGACACCTCTTCCTGTGTTCTGGCCACACAGGCCCTATGTGCTAATTGCCTGGGGTGGGGGTGGTATGGATAAGAAGGGACTGAGGCTCCTTGTCTCTTGGGTCCTCAGTGTCAGCCCCATGAGTCAGGCTTCTGGGCGGCAGATCCAGGCCACTCAGAATGTCAGGACCAGTGTCAGGTTAAAGCCAAGGGCTCAGTATAGGAGCACAGTGGACACCTCACAGTGCTCTGGATCACAGGCTGGTCCTCTGCATCCACTGAGCACCAGGCAGAGGAATGAGGGATCCGGAAGTCACAGGTATAGTTCTGCAGACAATCCCTCAGTGTTTATTGTTGGAGAATCCAGAGTATAAGAGAGGATAGGAGGGACAGAAGGGGAGGGGACAGAGTACAAGGAAAACCGGAAGGAGAGAGAGCAAGAGTGACAAAGGCTTTAAAATATGCTGCATTGTTTTCTTGAGGAGAAAGGCTAGCGATATAGAGCTGCATCACCTCTGCCAGCTAGGAGGAGAGAAAGGAAAGAAAATATTTGAGCTGAAAAGAACAATTTTAACTTGGCTCTGCTCAGAACCCTTTAGCAAAAATCATCACCAGGGAAAGATAATAAAAAATAATAGAAATAAAGAACAAAGCAAAACACACAGACACACACACACACACACAAACACATACACACACACACACACACACACACACTAGTCATCAAAGTCCCTGTCTAATCGTAAAACCTGGCCCTAGATTTAGAGTCTCTGGCAGCAGACTCAAAGGCAGGGTACAGCACCTCGTGGAAGGCCTGCAGCTGAACAAACAGAATTTCTGCTCTGTCAGCAACTGGAATCTCAGAATGTCCAATCACACCTTCTCCTAATTCTCGGTCTGTTGTTGTGATAAAGCAGGAAGGCACTCCTCAGCAATCTTGGATCTTTAAAACCCTGTTATAATAGTGAAGACTTTCACAGGACAAAGAGCAAACAAAACCCTCCCTTAGCACCTAACAAACCCACAGCTTCAGGCTTCCCTTCCAGGACTGTGCTCCTACTCTCTCTTCTCTAAAAAGTACGTTCCCCATATCCCCTTCCACATGGCAAGTCAGGCAGGACCCTCTGAAGAAGGAAGTGCTGAGGCAGCACACAGCAGACAGGGCAGGGAACACTCCTCATGCCTGTTTCTCTTTGGGACACCCTCTGCAAACTGCAGTTTAACCTGGGGACCTGTTACTGCAAAGGTAGGGTTAGCTGACGCCTGCATCCTGAGTTTGCAGTGTTGAATGTTCCTAATTATCCCGTACACTGTTGTGGACTTAGCCCTTCTACCTTAAAAACCTCGTGTTCCTTAGGACTGCTATTGGGGCTAGCTCATGGTCCCTTTAAATAGGATTTTTAAACTTTATCTTTATTTTATGTAGATGGGTGTTTTGCTTGCATGTGAGTATGTACACTGCATGCATTCCTGGTGCCTATAGAGGCCAGCAAAGGATGTTAGATCCTCTGGAACAGAAGTAACAAATGATTGTGAGCCCTTTGTAGGTTTTGGAAACTGAAGTCAGGTCCTTTGGAAGAACAGACAATTCTCTTAACCTCTGAGCCATCTCTTTAGCCCCAGCTGCTTGTTATTTATTTATTTGGGGGAACACTTTCTACTGTGTGCATGCATAAAGTCAGAGTAGATTCTTTTTGCCTCGTGGCTCCTAGGGATCTCACTGGAGCCATCAGGATTAACCACAAGCCCCTCCACCCACTCACCCATCTTGCTGACACCAAGTATTTTATCATCCACAGTAGAATAAAAATAGAAGTTAATGGAGCTTCACTAATCTTCCCTTCGAAACAGACTGACTCCCCTAATCTCCCATTGTAACTAATGCTTAAATTTAAATATTAAAATGGAAATGTTACTTGGGAGGATTCATTTCTATGAGTTTATGATTAATAATGAACTTTTTTATTAGTCTTAAATTAATCTCTTTTAGGACCCAGACTCTCCCTTTTCTAAGATTTAAGGAAGAAAATTCATGTTTACTCTGTTTAATATCTTAAATCTTTCTATTTATAGAGTGATCGGTATATAATACGAGGATATAATGGCTCCAAAGTATGGCTGAGGGTAAGTGTAGCCAGAGGCATCTATCTGGGATTGTCCAGAGCAGGAAGAGAAGGTAAACTACCCTTGCCCAGTAGAAGAGAGTGGGATAGAAGAGAGAATAGAGGGAGGGAGGGAGGGAAGAGAGAGAGAGAGAGAAAGCAAAGAGAAGCGAGGACCAAGGGAGAGGTGCAAGAGGGCAAAGAAAACAAGCGCATGGCCCGAAATGGTGGGTTCTATAGGAATGAGAAGCTGGGGGAAGGGAAGCTGGCAAGCTGGAGAAGTTTAGGGCAGGCTGCAAAGTGAGAAAAGCAGAGAAGAGGCCTCTTACTGAGTGAACCCCAGGCCAAGACAGTGCCCTAAAAGGTACCGCAGTTAGACATTGCCCCCAGGTTTCTTTTGGACCTGACAACCGGTTGCAATCTAATGCAGACTTCATTCCTTCTAGAAAAAAAGATTTGCTTTATTTTGTGATTCTTGCCTGCCTTTCTACCATGATAGTAATGTATTTGGAAAGGCATATATTCATTCTGACCAATTAAAGATAATATTAATTTAGACTATTTTATACAAAATAGTCAGGTGCAAGTAAGCTATTTGGAATATTACCATCACCCATTTCTTAAATAAATAAAACATTTAAAAATCAGACATGCTTTAAAACTCTAGTACTTCTAGGAGTACAGAATTAGGTTGGTGTGTAGGTGTTTGGTTCTGTTTCCTTACTGATCCAGGGTCTGGCAGTACAGCCTAGCCTTGACCTTGCTAGGTAGATACAGATGACCTTGAGCTTCTGACCCTCCTGCCTCCACCTACCAAGTACTGGGATTATAAGCATGTGTCCCAACACCTGCTAAGGGTTTTTTGTTGTGCTTTTCATTTCTAATGATTTCCTTACTTTTTGGCTCGGCATAATGTCAGTGCAGCTTTTGGACTTTGACATCATGCACCCACATTCCGGAAATACCTACAGGCCAGGAACAGCCTCTGCAGATGAGAAAGCCACACCCAAATGTCAGATTTGCAGGCAGCTAACCCACAGGTGGGCAAAGAGGGTTGTGGAGTTTAGGGAAAGAAATGGGCAGGAAGCAGGGGAAGGGCAGAAAGGACAAAAATACAAGGTCCCACGTTGTCCCTCCTTGTCCCAGGGATTTGTGCCTGTAAGACAGGTACTCTACCACTGAGCTATACTCCCAAACCCAAGATTTTTCTTCTTTTTTTTGAAGATTTATTTATTTATTATGTATATAGTGTTTTGTCTGCATATACACCTGCAGGCCAGAAGAAGGTCCTAGATCTCATTACAGATGGTTGTGAGCCACCATGTGGTTGCTGGGAATTGAACTCAGGACCTTTGGAAGAGCAGCCAGTGCTCTTAACCACTGAGCCATCTTTCCAGCCCCCAAGATTCTCTTGAAGAAGAAAGTCTTGGCTGCTTCTCTCAGCGTGTGGCACTTTTCTTATTTTAGATTTATTTTAATTATGTGTGTGCGCCTGTGTGTTGATATGTCCATATCTATGCAGGAGCCCTCAGAGGCCAGGAAGCGCATTGTACCCTCTGTAGCTGGGGTTGGAAACAGTTGTAAGCTACTCCCAGCACGTGACATTTTCAAACTTAATTTACAAACAGGCAAAGGCCAGGACCATCTGTGTTTCATATAAGCTATTCCTAAAAATTATATCTATCCCTAAAGGGTCCTATAACCTATGCTACTGTGTCTAAAGTATACCATAAATGGCTCATACAGGCCTAGGGTGTAGATCTGTTGGTAGAATGTTTGTTTAACATGCTTGAAGTTCTGGGTTCAAATCCCAGCACTGCATAAAACCAGACATGGTGGTACATGACTGTGAGCCCAGCATTCAGAAGGTAGAGCAAGAGTTTAATCTGTGATTACATAGAGACTTGCAGAACGTACTGGGCTGTGTAAGACCTTGCGTCAGCTGGATATGGTGGAGCACACCTTTAGTTTCAGCATTTAGGAGGCAGTCTGGTCTACATGCTGAGTTCCAGGACACCTAGGGATACAGAGAACCCTTTCTCAAAAAAATATTTTCTTTGTGTGGGTGTTTGTATATGTGTGTACCACATGCATGCAGTGCCCAAGACAGACAAAAGAAGGGATCAGATCCACCAGACCTTGAGTTACAGATGGCTGTGAAAACCCAGATGGGTGCTAGAAATTGAATCCTGTTCCTTTGGAGGAGAAGCCAATGCTTTAACTGCTGAGCCATCTCCCCAGCTCCCAATCATTGGGAGCTCATTGTTTTTGTCATTTGATAGACCCAAGATGACTTTTCTAGACCAAGAGTTTGAACTTGAGAAGGGAGAAGAAAGAGAAAATAAATTTCTTCAATGATTTTATTTTTTAATGGGCAAGGAGGCAGCTGCCTTTAACCTCAACACTCAGAAAACAGACAGAGATGTGACCTTGGTCAGTCAGGACTAGCCTGGTCTAAGAGCAACTTCCAGAGCTGCATACTGAGGGCCTGTCTCAAAAACGAGGTCATTATTATAAATTAGATATGTAGGTGTTCACATAAGTGCAGTTGGCAGAAGAGGATGTCAGATCCCATGGAACTGGATTTATAGGCTGCTGTGAGATGACACTACTGGATCCTAACTTGTGTCACCTACAAGAGGAGTATGCGCTCTTAACTGCTAAGCCATCTCTCCAGCCTGAGAAACAAATTTATCATAAATATCCGGGGAGAATTGTCCAAATTCAGAGTGTGCTTTCCCCTGCTCTGAGCACAGAAAACTTTACTGCAGGAATTGTGTTTTGAGAAGGTCTGTATCTAATTCTAATTCTAATTGCCAGCTCCCTCTGTCCTGCCATCGTACTGCTCTGGACCACTGAGCCCTACCCATTGTCCGTCTTCACAAGACACTCCTTCGTCTCTGTGCTAGGTCC